>JANAVB010028200.1:5606463-5623963 GCA_029216955.1 Iris pallida
TATATATATATATATATATATATACACACACATATATAGCTATCAATTACATATATATCAACATATAAAATATATATATATATATATATATATATATATATATATATATATATATATATATATATATATTTTAAAAGCCCCTCTTTTTATTAAACAGGGCTCAAAATGCCAAAGCCTGTCACGTAAACAAGTCCGAACTGTACAAGTATACCACCAAAATGAAACAAGAGTGGGGGACTATAGGATCGCCTTGGATCAGGGATGGGGAAACCAGAAAGATGTCGGGCTATGGGGGCACAGAATGTTCATTTTGCGACATTGGCGGAAGACCTCCCGTATTAGCTGGTCAGCTGAGTATTTGTGATCTTCGTATCTAGCCTTGTTGCGATTCTTCCAAATCGCCTACGTGGCGACCGCTGCGACGATCTGGTGTCCGTGGGATGCTCTCCCCCAAGAAATCGCTAGATAGTAGAAGCGACCACCCCCCGACTCCATACTGTAGGTGTGGCTGAGGGTCCTCCAGACCCTGTCAGGCAGGCTATCGTGGCAGAAAATGTGATCGATAGTCTCCATCTGTCGATCTGAACAGCAATTGCAGGCTGATGCCAAGCTAATCCCTATGGTGTTGAGGATATCGTCGGTCGGCAGTTTCTTTCTAATAACTCTCCACATGAGGAAGGACCATTTCTTAGGGATACAGGAGTGCCAGTATTGGGCGGTGGGCTGATTCGGCTGCCCCGGACCGCGGACAGTGAGTCTCGCCGATCTCACAGAAAATGCCCCGGAAGCCTCGAGCGTCCATCTCAGAGCATCGGCCTCGCGGCTTATCTTCAGACCGCACGCTTGAATGTCCCTCACCGTGTCGTTGCCTGCCGATTCGCGAATCTTGTCCCAGTTTCAGTCTTCGCTAATGTTGTTCCACAAGTCTCTGATTCTGCTGTTCGCAGGGATCACCATGAGCCACGTGATCAAGTTGTCCCTAATCCATCTCTACCGAAATAGGTCTGACTTACCGTCCCCCAGTTGGATTCTCATCTCTGGCTCGGCAAGGTCGCGCTCGCTAAGGATGCGCCGCCACGCCGCTGATGATCTGCTGTTGGATATTGCCTCTGTCAGATGGATATGCTTGAAGTACCTGTTTTTCATAAACCTGGTCCATAAGTTCTCATCCGTGCGAAGTTTCTACCAAAGTTTCATCGAGAAGGCTTTAACAATATGAGTGAGTTTGGTGAATTCCAACCCCCCTTCTTCGATGGAATGGGCCATGGAATCCCAGCTTGCCCAGTGATGTTTGTTGATGCCCTTGTAATGCCCCCAGAAGAAATTACACAACATTTGCTTGATCGAAGAAAGAACCTTCAAAGGCGGGGAGCACGCCGCCAGGGTGTAGATGGGTATAGAGGTGAGCACGTGATTAATAAGGATAATCTTGCCAGCTGGGGATAAAGTAGCATTATGCCACCTGGCAAGTTTATTCCTGATTCGAGTGATCAGGGTCTCAAATATGCCAGCGTTGGATCTACCGTACAGGAGGGGGCACCCCAGATAATTGAACGGAGGATGGTCGACTGAGAAGCCAGTTAAGTGGGCTAGTCTCATCGCGTGCTCTCTTTTGATATTATGGTGAGCATAGATGACACTCTTTGATGGGTTGATTTTCTGACCAGAGCAGGTGGAGTACCTCTGCAGGGTGTGTTGGACCACTGCCACCGCTCTTTCTTCCCCTGACGAGAAGATTAGTAAATCATCGGCAAAAGCCAGGTGAGTGATTATTGGGCATCCGCTGGAGGTGTGATAGTGCTGGATGTTCAGAGTGTTGACCATGTTGTTGAAGTTCCTACTGAGGGCGTCGACCGCTATGATAAAGACGGTGGATGATAGTGGGTCTCCTTGTCTAATCCCACGACTCGATTTGAAAAATCCCTCGGCCTGGTCATTGATGATCGTGGAGAACCAAGAGTTGCTGATAGATCTCCACACTAAATTGGTCCAATTCTCGAAGAAGCCGAATGCCCTGAAGACCCAGATCATAAATTGCCAATCCAGCCTGTCATAAGCTTTCTTCATGTCTATTTTGACTGTAATGTTTCTTCCTCTGGCAGGAAACTTCATGCAGGTTATTAACTCTTGGGCTAGCATAATATTGTCCTGGATGTTCCTTCCACGCATAAATCTACTCTGCTCCTCAGAGATGATCTTGGGGAGGATCCCTGTCATTCTGGTAGCGATGATTTTAGATATGATCTTGTTGATGAAATTACACAGACTGATGGGTCAAAAGTCGCGAAAGGTCTCCGGGTTCTCTTTTTTCGGGATGAAGATAAGCCTGGCGCTAGAGATGGCTTTGTGGTAAGTGGCTCCTTCGAAGAATGCAGTGGCCGCTTCGGTGATGTCCTGTTTGATGATATCCCAGCATTTGCGAAAGAAGACTCCCGAGAACCCGTCCGGACCGGGAGTACTATGCTCGTTGAGTGCCCAAACCGCCTCTTTTACCTCCTGGACGGTGGGGATGCACTCGAGCTGGACGTTGTCAGCGTCATTAACAAGAGCGGGGATTTGGTCCAGGAAGGTATTGTCTTTATGAACCATTTCTTTGGAGAATAATTTAGCATAGAAGTCTGTAGCAGCCGCTTGGATGCCTTTCTGGTCAGTAATGATGTTTCCGCTCTCGTCGATGGTGTGGTGGATCGATAGCTTTTGTCTTCGCCCGTTGACGCAGGCATGGAAGTATTTCGAGTTTTTGTCCCCGTCGCTATCCCATTTCAATCTAGCTTTTTGCTTCCAAAAGTCGGTCTCTACTTTAATCCTAAATTTGAGCATGGCCTTGGTGAGGTTGAGGGCAATCCTAGCCGCTGGGGACTGATCCGATGCGAACCTGGCTTCGGCACGGGTGACGTCGTCCTCGGCGACTCGAACGGCTTGAAAGATGTCCCTGAAAGCTAGTTTGCTCCAGGTGTACAGGGCTTTCATGGTCGCCTTGAGCCTGTTGCTCATGCGGGAAAGGGGGTTGGGATAATTTATACTATTCCATGCCTCTGCGACGATGTCCAAGAATTGGGGGTGCTCGGTCTAGAGGTCGAGGAATTAGAAATTCTTTTTGGATGGGTTAGTATTGTTTTTAACTTCCACAAGCAGCGGGGCATGGTCGGATTCAGTGGAGTTAAGGTGGGACAGGTTGGTGGTGATCCCCATTCCGTGCCAGAGGACGTTTGTGAGGGCTCTGTCGAGACGGAAATACTGGCGGCGGTTGCCTTCTTGCATATTGCACCAGGTAAAGGCGTTGCTGGTGAACCGGAGCGGTGCTAAATTAGCATTGAAAATGAAGTTGTTAAAGTCTTGCATGGCATGGATGGGAGGGGGGCGGCCCCCGATTTTCTCCTCTCTACAGGTGAGCACATTAAAGTCTCCAATACAAAGCCAAGGGGAATTGCTGCGATTAAGGTGGATGTCTAGGAGATCGTTCCAGAGGTGTTTCCGCTCTAAGTAGTCACAGCTGCCGTGGACCGCCGAGATGATGGTGCGTTCGGGGAGCAAGGGGTGATCTAACCAACAGGAAAGGACTTGACGGGTCTCATGGATACTCCCGATAGTGACATCTTTCGTACCAAGGATCCAAATGCCGTATCTGCCAGCAATGGCCGTGGGAAGGCCAAGCTGCAGTTGGATAGATTTTAATCTTTTGTGGGGAATTTTGGGTTCAAAAATAATGAGGATGTCTATCTTATGGATTTTCTTCAGGCTGTTGATTCTCCTTAGTGTGGGTTTGTTCCCAAGCCCGCGGACATTCCATGATAGGATGATAATCATTAAGGGAGTTGTGGGGGGTTTGTTTTTTTTGCTTGGCGGCGGATCTGGTTAGGATAGTTATGGACTCTGCTGGTCCCTTCCTCATAGATACCCTATTTTTATTCTTTGTATTAGTAGGATGATCACAAGTTGATTCCACTTGTTGGTCTGGTGGGGGGCCGATCGATTCTCCAGCAGAGTCCAGAATGGGGTCCTCTAGGGGAATAATCAAGGTGTCACTAGTGCTCCCTATCAGAAGCATGGATTGCTGGAGAGGAAAGCCTGCATCTTGAACCTGTTGGCCCCTCTGAACTAGGTCCGAGCCTAAAATAATGAGGGCTGCTATAATGGGGCCTTCGTTGATAGTGACAATGATTGCCTCTACGTCCTCCGGGGAGGGGATCGTGGCGATGGTGCTTTCAATTTGTTGGTGATCATCGTCGATAGTGACAATGGGTGACCTCTACGTCCTCCGGGATGGGGATTGTGGCGATGGTGCTTTCGATTTGGTGGGGCTCTGATAGCGCAGCCGCCTCCTCCGAGCCTAGAAGCGTCGAATTGGTTGGAGAACGTGATTACTTGAGTGTTAAGAGGGACCAACGCTTTGCTGGAGATCTCCGACCTTCCGTTACTGGAGTCAAAACGGATGTGTGAATTGGGAAGGGGTAGAATAGGCCCTTGGGGAGTCCTTCCCTCCGATCGCGCTTTGTCGTTCCTGGCCGGTTTCTTCTTGAGTTCAGGATGGAGACGGTGGCAATGTTTTGGGGTGTGACCTCGTAGGTGGCAGTGGTTGCAGAATAAATATATATATATATATATATATATATATATATATATATATATATATATATATATATATATATATATATATATATATAAATCAAAATATATATATATAATTATATATATATATATATATATTATATATAATCAAAATAGAAAATAAAAACTAACACCAAAGTCCCACCCCACCAACAGCAGCAGCATTACTATCAAAACCGAGGCCCCCCTTTCCTTATTAAACCGAAAGCGTAAGGCCCCCTTTATATATAATTCGTGAGAGATCGAGAGGGAGAGATTTTTATTGAAACCCTAACCCAAACCCAGCACCGACACCCCCGCCACTTTCCAGACCACCTGGACAACCACCACGACCACCGGAGGCCGCCGAAAATCGCCGAACGCGCGCGTAGTGTCGACAGCGCACAAGCAGCAAGGTACCAATCTTCTCCGTCTCGTTTCTACACGCACGCTCGATAAAATCGAGATCCGTAAAATTCTACGTGTAGACAACCCATACATCTTTAATCCTCTTAAAATAGTTCGTGCCAATTCGTATCATGTGCGACGAAAAATGAGTTCCAAAATCGAAAAAAACTTGATTTATTGGACGTTAGAAACTGTCCTGAAATACCAACTTTGTGGCCGATTTGCGACCAGCGTGTTGCTAGTTTTTAAAATCGGTCTGAAGAGACTTGTAGACAACATATAGGAGATCAAAATCCTTCTTGTAGATTTAATTTTTATGCATTATACAGAAAGTTATTGGTTTGTGAAGTTGGAGAAAAAACTGATTTTCAAAACTGAATTTTTAGAAAAATTGTCCCGATACGCCGTCCGTTCCGTCAATCCGGACGACTTGGTCGCGAGCCGAAAGTATCGAAATGTGCGTATCAACTTCGTAGACGTGTGGGCTTTGACAAAATTCAAATTGGTCGCGTGTGCGCGATGAATTTGATATGTATCTGTCAAAATTCACCGTATCGGCCTTTTATAAATTTGCCAATTACTTTGTGCACGCTCACCATATCGAGACGAAACTTATGCCAACGGGATCGTATCATTTTTTTGGTCCTGTATGACATGTTTGGTCCGAATCTGAGAAGGTCGACAGGAACGCTATTTTGGCGGGCCCGCGACCCGATCCAATGGACAAATTTGTGCACGGCCCACCGGAATCCAATTTTGGACATACGGTTGGGTTCGTCTTGTCAAATCGGACCTGTAGACATGTAGTTTGATGACTTTAATACCGTAGGTTTTGGCACATTTTTTCGATGCAAAGTTGGTCCAACGGCAGACACCATTTTGACCCAAAATTATCGTTTTGCCCCTGTGTCCAGAATTGACTTATGGATAGGCGTTTCTAGCTAATTTGACCATTCTAAGAAAGTTGGTAATATCTATTTCAATATTAGGAGACAGTTGTACGAGTTGACCATTCGTGGCTCTTTGAGTGGTTTGTAGTTCGATTTTTCCAGCTCAGGACCTCAGGCAAGTACATTCTCTGATAGTTTTTATTGCTTTGATATCTACTATATCCGATTCAATTGTGGTGTTATACTTGATTCTCGACACGAGCATACACAGACAAGTATACGTGAATCTCGTCATGAGATGTCATTCCTGGTTTACCTGGTATATGAGTACATTGTTCGATATTGTTTCCTGTACTTGTATAGACACCAATTTGGGAGTGGGCTGGCCCCCTGCTCTTTGAAAATTCTGTGTCATGACCTATCATGTCTGGATCTATTATACTACTCGGGGATGGGGAGTTATTAGAGGTTATGTGATTATTACCCCTACTTGTTTATTACTTGTGCATAGCTCCACCCGCACCACACGTACGGTGTAGCCTGACCTTATACTACTTGTGCATAGCTTTCCATTTTGGCCGGCCTGATTCCCTATATTATTATACTACCTATGCATAGCCGGTCAAGTAGAACAGCCTGACCTTGACCCAAGCCGATCACATAACGCTCTAATATCTAATGGCACTTTCTTTTTATGTTTACATCATACCTCAGATTACTTTCCACTATTTATATTCCAGGTTTATCTTATATCTCACACATGACATGATATCCAGTTCTCTTATATTGTTTTACTTTCAGTCTTGATATTTTATCTTGTATTTCATTCTAATTGTCTCTTATAGTATTTGTCAATTCACATGGAACTGCTGTTAGTATTTGTACTTGCTCATATCCTGACAGGATAACCCCCATTATTTTTCAGAAGGATTTAGATACAGATTGTCCGACCTACTACGCAGTTTGGCATAGATGGAGCCTACGACTAGGACCTGCCTGTGGACCCGGTGCTCGTAGAGGACACACCGCTAGTAGTGACCTAGTTTACCTAGATTTTGTCTGGATTACATTCCAGTTTGATACTTTGAGACTTATAGTATTTATTTGGGATATTGTTTCATGTCTTGGATTCTGAACTTGTGATTGTGGCTTGGCACTATTTCAGAATATTTACTTCATCTTTATCTTTATCTTTATCTTTATCATCGTGCTTATCTTCCTTAGATTATGTGATTGAGTGGTGATTATATTCCTCCGTACAGAGATGACAGGTTATATTATTGTATCTTAGATTCTATATATTTAGATGACCTTTACAGCGTTCTACTGTCGATACTACGGCGTAGTCTGGACGTACCCACGTGCTCGTGCCCCTAATCAGGGTGCGGGTCATGACACATTTTTATGGTGGCCCATGCAGGTCGGAGTTGCAACTAGTATAATTTTGTAATGGTGCTCGACTTAGAGTGTTAGTTACGAGCCTGCTGTTAGGATATAGGTTCTAGGATAGGAGTTACTCAATCACATATTAGAAAAATTTTGATCTTTTGATTACCATGACAAACTCTTCTTACATTTCGAAATAAATTGTCCTTCCTTGATGATATCCTATCATGTGCCATATTGATTTCCTTGCTTGAATCTGTCTCCATGGATGACAGTGACTCGAGCTCAGGCAGCTGGATCCAGTACAGCACCGGAGAGTTCCGATCCGTTGTGACCTATTTTTTTGACTGAGAGAGCTGCGGATCAGGAGATTGACCCTACTGTCCCTGCCGTTCCGGAGGGTAGTAGCAACAGTATCGGGGGGTCTTCCTCTACCGGCCCCGAAGACTGTACCCGTTCTTCTGGAGACTCTTTCTCCCTCTACCTGTGTTGTCGATTGACACTACTCAGATGTTCGTGCTCCTCCAGCAGATGATGGAGGCACAGCGAGCGCAGGCTGAGGCTTCACAGCGACAGACAGAGATTTTGAGGACAGAGCATGGAAAATACACACCAGTTAGCACTCGCCGCTGTAGAGAAGGTGACTGCAGTTCAGACTTCAAGGTGCTCCAGCCCAGCAGCAACAGCAGCAGTAGACAAAACCTGGCTCCGTGATAGATTTCAAGAAGATGTTTCCTCGGGAATTCAGGGGAACAGAAGGGATCCTGTATGCCGATGATTGACTAGAGGATGTTGAGCGAAGCCTGGGGTTAGTACAGCTTCCGGAGGGACTATGGGTGTCTGCAGCAGCGAGTCAGTTCTTTAATATCGTTCTGACTTAGTACCGCTACAGACCCTCGCGTGACAGAGACAGGCTTGACATGAGAGAACTTCAAGATGCTATTTAAGGAGAAATTCTTTCCTGATGAAGCTCTTAGTGCACTGGAAGGCCAGTTTGTGGGACTTGTGCAAGGGACCATGTCTGTGGACGAGTACGCGGCGGCATTTTTTTGTCTGAGCCGGTTCGCCCCGGGCATGGTTCAGGATGCTAGAGAGAAGGCCCACAAGTTTAGGAGGGGCCTAAACCACGGCGTCAGATCTCTCACGTCTGGGCGTCGTATTGCGACCTTTGAAGACATTCTGATGGACGCTCATGATTACAGAGGAGGACTTGGGTCTCAGGCCCAAGAGGAGTAGCGATGCTATGGGTGCTGGTTCCAGTGCAGGACCGGCCTAGCGACCTCAGACTCAGCAGAGGCCAGTTCCACCAGTAGCAGCATCAGCAGCACCAGGCACCAGTACGTGCACAACATCAGCAGGGGCAGAATCAGATTCCATAATGTGGTTTTTGTGGAAATCAGGGGCACACCTGAGAGGTCTGCAGGAAGAGGTTGGGAGTTTGTCTATTTTGTGGAGCGCCCGACCACCAGTTGAGAGATTATCCTACTCGTCCAGCTCAGGGAGGTCAGGACAGAGTACCTCCTGCTAGAGCTCTAGTGGGACCAGCTGTTCAGCAGAGGGGTCTACCACTTTCGACCCAGCAGTAGTGTTTTGCCCAGCATCATAGGGAGCAGCTCAGGGTAGGGCATTCACACTGACAGTCGAGGAGGCCGAGCCCATAGCAGACATGGTGGCAGGTTCTGTTCTACTCGATTTATTTCTTGCATTAGCTTTGTTTGACTCTGGTGCTACGCATAGTTTTGTATTTGTCTCTTTTGCACTTAGACACAATATTATTGCTGAACCACTGAGTAGGACTTGCAAGATTATGACCGGAGGAGGCATTATCCTGGTCAATAATATTTGTAAGGGGCGAAGAGTTACACTGGAAGGCCGGGATTTGAGTGCATCCTTGCTCGTAATGTCCTTTTCGAGCTACGATATGGTACTTGGTATGGATTGGTTGAGCAAAGCACCATGCTAGTATAGACTATAGAGGAGGCAGAGTTTTGTTTAGACCGCCGGGAGAGCCAGAGTTTGAGTTTGCCAGGGGAGCAGCTGAGCCAGAAGATAGTTTCTGTAGAGCTATGTTAACAGGACAGGAATTGCTACATCCATTGATAGCAAGATTCTTGGATCAACAACAGCGAGTTGGCAGAGCTGAAGAAGCAAGTCGACGAGCTACAGGACAAGGGATTCATCCGATCTAGTTCTTCACCTTGGGGCGTACCTGTTCTGTTTGTACCGAAGAAGGATGGGACGGTACGTATGTGTATCGACTACAGAGCGCTTAACAACCTCACTATCAAGAATAAGTACCCGTTGTCGAAGATTGACGACTTCGTTTGATCAGTTGAGCGGCGCGAAGGTATTCTCGAAGATAGACTTGAGGTCCGGTTACCATCAGCTGAAGGTGAAGAAGGAGGATATTCCGAAGACGGCTTTTCGGACTCAGTATGGCCAGTATGAGCTCACTGTTATGCCATTTTGGTTGACCAATGCCCCAGCGTTATTCATAAACTTGATAAACAAGGTATTCCATCAGTACCTTGACAAGTTCATGATGGTCTTCATAGATGACATATTATCTACTCGAAGACACAGGAGGAGCACGAGGAGCATCTTCGGATTAGTGCTAGAGACTCTCAGGAAGGAGCAGCTGTATGGGAAGCTGTCAAAGTGCGAGTTTTTCCTGGAGAAGGTAGAGTTCTTGGGTCACGTTGTGACAGAGCATGGGATCTCAGTGGACACAAAAAAGATTTCAGCAGTTGAGTCTTGGTCCACGTCGAACTCAGTTGCAGAGATTCGAAGCTTTTTGGGTCTAGCTGGCTATTATCGAAAGTTCGTTCAGGACTTCTCTCGGATTACAGATCCGATGACCTAGACTCACCAGAAAAGACATGGAGTTCATCTGGACCGAGGAGTGTCAGGCTGCTTTTGATGAACTGAAGAAGAGGTTGACTACAGCTCCTATCTTGACGTTGCCATCTGGGACTGGTGGTTTCACGATCTATAGTGACAGCTTCTGGGAAGGGCTTGGGTCGCGTTCTTCAGCAGCACGGGAAGGTGATTGCCTATGCATCCAGGCAGTTACGTCCTCATGAGAAGAACTACCCTACCCATGATCTCGAGTTGGCAGCTGTTATCTTTGCTTTGAAGCTGTGGAAGCACTACCTGTATGGAGAGCGAGTTGAGATCTTCACGGATCACAAGAGCTTGAAGTACGTGTTCACCCAGAAGGAATTGAACATGAGGTAAGAGGTGCTGGCTTGAGCTGATGAAGGACTTCGATATCTCCTTGCAGTACCATCCAGGGAAGGCCAACATAGTTGTAGATGCCTTAAGCAGGTATCCAGTCGCTATGTATTTGACAGGCAGATCGTCATCTATTGGCCGATCTGGATAGTTTGGGTATCGAGGTGATCGTTTCGGGGATAGAGGTTCAACTGTGGGGTTTACAGATTCAGTCTGCATTGATGGACAGAGCCAGATCAGCACAGTTTGATGACGTGGCCCTGAGGAGCATCAGGGAGTAGGTGTAGGCAGGATTGCTAGACGATTTCTCTATAGCCGAAGATGGGTCGCTAAGGTACGGTTCTAGATTGTGCATTTCGAATGAGAGCTTCGGAAGGAGATTCTGCAAGAAGCGTATCATTTCCAGTACTTTATGCATCCTGGAGCCAACAAGATGTACAGAGACCTGAGGGAGCACGTATGGTGGTATGGCATGAAGTGAGAGGTAGCTCAGTTTGTATCTCGATGCTTAGTGTGCCAACAGGTAAAAACCAGAGAGACAGAGGCCAGGTGGTCTACTTCAGCCACTACCCATTCCTGAGTGGAAGTGGGAGCACATCACTATGGACTTTATATCTGGACTTCTACGATCTTCAGGAGGGAATGACGTAATTTGGGTCATCGTTGATAGATTGACCAAATCAGCCCACTTTTTACCTTTCAAGATGGGACTATCTACGGAGAAGCTAGCAGAGATGTATGTACAAAAGATAGTCAGATTACATGAAGTTCCGATGAGCATAGTCTCGGATCGGGATAGTTCGTTTCACTTTCTACTTCTGGAGGAGTTTCCATACTAGCTTGGGCACCCAGCACAAGTTCAGTACCACGTATCACCCCCAGACGGACGGACATTCAGAGAGGACCATCCAGACACTCGAGGATATACTTCATACTTATGTGTAGACTTCGGGAGATCTTGGGAGGACCATCTTCACCTGGTAGAGTTTGCTTACAACAGCAGCTATCAGGCCAGTATAGAGATGTCGCCATTCGAGGCTCTATACGGACGGAGATGTCGCACTCATTTTTCATGGAACGATATCGGAGAGAGTTTTGCTTGGCCCGGAGATGGTGGTGGATGCAGCAGAGAAGGTTAAGTTGATCAGAGATAGACTTCGGGTGGCTCATGATAGACAGCGGCATTGGGCCGACAGCCATCGGAGACCGTTAGAGTTCGAGGTTAGTATCAGTTTTTTTGTTTGTGCTTGCTTGTGATTGTTTGCTTTAGTGTCTTATATTGAATCTTGTCTTGTGTCTAGGTTGGCGATATGGTGTTCCTGAGGATTTCTTCCACACGGGGCACGATTCATTTTGGCCGAGGTGGAAAGCTTAGTCCACGCTTCATCGGACCTTTCACTATTCTTGGAAGGGTCGGTGCAGTGACCTATCGACTAGACTTGCCGCCTACGCTCGAGAGAGTCCATAATGTGTTCTATGTGTCACAGTTGAGGCGGTACATGGCAGATCCTAGTCACGTATTGGATCACTACGAGTTAGAGGTGGGGCCTACTCTCTGCTATCCAGAGCAGCCTGTGGAGATTCTGGATCAGTCGAGAGAAGGTGCTTCGGAACCAAGTTATACCCTTGGTTCGTGTCGCATGGAGGCATCACTCTCCAGGTGAGTCTACCTGGGAAAGAGAGGACGAGATGCGGAAGCGTTACCCTTATCTCTTCGAGCCTTGAGGTATTATGCTCCTTGTTAATTGCTTGCATGATTTGTGCTAGTTTGCTCTAATTTCGAGGATAAATTTTTTAGGAGGGTAGACTTGTCACCCCCAATTTTCTAAATAGGGCTAATATGGTCATTTATATTATTCTATTATTTTAATATTATTTAAACTATTATTGCTAGTGTTTTTATATTATTAGTTAAATAGGTATTTTGTTGATATAGATATATACATGTTTAATAGAGTTTTTATTTATAAATTTTTTAATATATTAAATAAATATAGAATATAAAATATTTATTTTATTTATAAATAAATAAATTAAGATTTATGTATATATATATATATATATATATATATATATATATATTATTTGGTATTGTTTCATTTATGGAGTTTCTATATGTATATATATATAATAGATATACATGTACATATATATATATATATATATATATATATATATATATATATATATATATATTGAATTTTTTGAGATGCTTCTGCTCTCGCCAGCTCTCTCCTCCCCGTCATGGTGCCCCCTCCGCCGCCGCTGAAGATCAGCTGCCCCGCCCTCCCCCGTTCCCTCCTTCATCGTCCATGCTACCCTCCCGTCCTCTTCCGGCCCGTTCTCTGCGCCTTTCCGTCGAGGAGGTCTTCTGCCGCAGAATAGCGGCCGCCCTTCTCCCTTATCGCCCTCCTCCCCGTCGCCACCGACGCCCCCCTCGCCGACCCCCTCCGGCTATCCCCGGAGGCGCTGGCCTCCCATTGGTCCTCGGGGCGCCTCCCTTCCTAGCCTGGACTCTTGCGCAGCAGTCGCTCATCGGCCATAGCATTGCGACGTTGGCCATATCGTCCCCCGGTATCGGGCAGGCTACCGCCCCTGCCCTTCAGTCCTCGTCGACGCAGGTGCACTGTAGCGGAGTAACAGAGCCCCCCCATCTCGCCATCTCAGGCGGTTCGTCCGGCCTTTCCTGCTCGCCCTGTCCTTTCCCGCTCCCCACGTTCCAGTCGGCCGCCTCCACGCCCCCCTTTTTTTAATGTGCTTCGGGAACCGACCGCAGGCGGGCATGTGGTCCCATTGGAACAGCCACCACGGTTGGGGGGCGTGACACCCTTAGGCGCAGTCTATCCCCAGTCTTCATCAGGCCACGTGGTCCCCTCCCTTGGCGCAGTCCAACAGGACATGTGGTCCCCCTGGCCCCTTAGGCACAGTCCAACCCAGGTCTCCTTCAGGCCTTGTGGTGCCCCCCTTTGGCGCAGTCCATCTGGCCATGTGGTCTTCCCATGGCCACGTGGCTTCACCTGGTTGCTGTGCTTCAGTTGTTGGGGTTCCAGCTACCGGTTTGAGCGCCCTCTTAGGAGTTCCTTACACTGCTTCGCGTGGGAGCACATCCCCTCCAGCCGATCCTTATTCGCATTTACCTCGGGACCCGGCCGCAGACGGGCTCGTGGTCCCATTGGAACTCCCACCAATGTTGGGGGATGTGCCCCCATTAGGCGCAGTCAAACTACGGTCTTTATCTGACCACGTGGTCCCCTCCTTTGGCGCAGTCCAACGGGCCATGTGGTCCCCCCTGGCCCCTTTGGCGCAGTCCAACCTAAGTCTCCATCCGGCCATGTGGTCCCCCCTTTTGGCACAGTCCATACGCCATACCGCTATCTAGAGCTCCCTCTCCGTCCGCAGGTGGGCCCGTGGACCCTTCGGTTCTCGCACCCCCGTTGGGGTATCGCTCCCCTTTGGCACGGTCAACCACCAGCCTCTCTATGGCCACGTGTCCCAGGGTTCAGCTACCCCTTTGGGCGTCTATTCCCGTGCGCCTGGCGCCCTTCCTCTTGTTGCGCCGCATGGGAGCGCACCCCAACCCCACCCCGCGCTCTCGGGAACCAGCCCCTCCCCTTCGCTGGCTTCCGCGTAAGTCGCTGTGAGGGCTACCCCTCCCCACCTTTCACCTCCAGCGGACGCCAGAGTGGGTGCAACCCACTTCCTGTTTTTCCTCCACCCCCTTTCATCTTCACCCTCGCCCGTCCCGATGATCACCCCGAAGCCGTTTCCCGTTGCGGCCGAGCTTATGCGGCCTCCTCATGAGGCCCCTTTGGACGCAAGCCACCCATCCTTCCCTTCGGTAGCACCAGATGTGGGCACAACCCGACAGGTCCATTCCCCTCCTCCTTTGGTGCCTCCTGCGGTAGCCCGGTTGGGCGCAACCCACCCCTCCCCCTCCCCACCCCAGTTTGCGTCGGGTCTGGGCCTTTCCCTCTCTGGCGCCTCCCAACCCTCGTCCCCTTCTGAACCCCCCTAGGGTTCCTGCGAGCGCTCTTCTGGGGACTGTCGGGTGCCGGCCCCCCTCGCTGGACGCTAACCTTCCTCTACCGGGCTCTGTGTCTTCGGGTGCAACGCCCTCCGATAATCCCTGTCCTGGCCCTCCTCTTTGCCCGCCCACTTCTTTCGCCGACATCCTTCGCCCTGACAGGACACCCAAGCTGGGACTCCTGTTCCCAGACGTCACCCTCCCTGATATTGAGTACCCGCAGGCATCCCCCATGCCGATAGTGCCTTTCATCGACCAGAAGCTCTCGTCCCTGGCCACCTCATTCTCCTTCTCCTTCGTCCTCAAATTTTCGGCAGGCTGCCCCAAGCTCTCGAGGGTAGCAGAGGTTATTGCTGGTTGGCGACTGACGGAAGAGTACATGGTTGCCTCCCTAGACCTGAGGCATATTCTGCTACACCTATCCTTCGACACGGACCACAGGACGGTGTGGTCCAAAGGCACCGGGAGGGTAGACTCCCACCAGATGAAGATAATAAAGTGGTCACCCAGCTTCAACACCAAGGAAGACTCAACGGCGGTCGCCGCCTGGGTCACCTTACCCAATCTTCTCCTCATCTGCTTCGTTCCGGCGACTCTTAAGCGCATTGCCAACTCCTTCGGGACTTACGTGGCCACCTTCGCTGAAACGAACAATCTAACAAAAGTTTACTACGCTAAGATATGCGTGGAACTCGACCTCACCTCAGACCTCCCCAACCATATCCTCATTGAACTCGGCAACCAAATGCACACTCAGCAAATCATCTACGACAACCACATTATCTTCTGCAATCACTGCCATTTACGCGATCACCTATCGAAGTATTACTTCCGTCTCCACCCGGAGCTGAGAAAGAAACCGGAGAGGTCAGAACCCATTCCCAAGGGGAAACCAGACTCACCAATTGGCTCAACCACCCCCGCTTCCCCCTCCGAACTCCCACACCAGATTCAACTCCAACGAAGGCAAAGCCAGCAGCGGCAACTCTGCAGAAAAAGCTATGATCCCCTACCACCCACCTAACCTCTTGCTGTCCAATCAATTCGATGCCCTCGCGTCAGAAGCCATTGGCCTCCCCCTTGAGTCGATCTGTCACACTGACGTCGACCAGACCCGAGGACCGGACCCTGAGGAACTCAGAGCCCCCGTGAGGAAACGGAATAGCCCTCCCCAGCCCCTCTGGTTGCCGCCGAACTGCTTTCGTCGCTCGACAACTCCATCGTCGATGCTCTAGCCATCCTGGGGCCAGAGCAGGCCTATAGAGGTCTTCAGGTCCTCGCCGCCGGATTCCCCCTTTAAGCGGAAGGAGACCAGATTGGCATCTCCGACGACTCCCTCCTCATACCCTCAGAGCAGCCCGACCTCGACTCAGCAGGAGAAATGGCCGCACCCCCTAAATGCCCCGAGGACTCCTCCCTCGACCCATCTCCTAAGAAGGCAGGGGAACCAGCCATCACCAACAGGAAAGCGGACAAAAAAGGGACCGCCAAATCCCCATCCATGCACACCAGGTCCGCGGCCAAGCGGTCCAACCAACCCCTCCCAAAGACCCATTAATGCTGAACATTCTCTCCAGAATGTCCGCGGTCTGGCGAACAAACCTACGATGAGGAGAATCACCAGCCTGAAGAAAACTCACAAGATCGACATCTTAATCGTCATCGAACCCAAAATCTCATATAAGAGACTCAAATCCATTCAACTGCAGTTAGGCTTTCACTCGGCCATTGCCGGCAGACACGACATATGGATTCTCTGTTCCAAAGCTGTCAAAATCGGTGTAATCTAAGATTCCAGTCAAGTCCTGTCTTGCTGGATGGAACATCCTTTAATCTCCAACTGCGCCATTCTTTTCGCGGTCCATGGCAGTTGTGACATTACGGAACGCAGAAACCTATGGAACGACCTCATGAATACCAACCACCACAACTGCAACCTCCCATGGCTTTGCATTGGAGACTTTAACGCCATCACTTGCAGAGAAGAGAAGATTGGAGGTCGCCCTCCCCCCTCCGCCAAGCAAGACTTCAACAACTTCATCTTCAACTCTCACCTCATCCCCCTCCCGTTCACTGGTAACGCATTCACCTGGTGCAACATGCAGGAAGGCGATCGACGGACAATTCTCCTGCCTTGATAGGGAGTTAACGAACGCCCACTGGCTTGATACGGGGACGAAATCCAAGCTCTCTCACCTCAACGCCACCGAATCCAAACACGCCCCCTACTGCTTGGTATCACTAGCACTTCCAATAATTCCAGTAAGAGCTTCTGCTTCCTGGAATTCTGGAGCGAGCACCCCCAATTCTTAGGGGTTGTCACGGAAGCGTAGAATAGCACGGACTCCATAGATCGCCCTAATTGTGTGGCCATAAAGCTCCAGGCCACTAGGAAAGGTCTGACAATATGGAGCAAGCAAGCTTATAGAGATATCTTCCAAGCTATTCGCGAGGCAGGAAGACGATGTAACTCGTGCCGAAGCGAGATATATGGCCGACTGCTCGCCAGATACCAAAAAGATGCTGAATCTCACCAAAGCCATCCTCAAATTCAGGCTGAAGATTGAAACCAATTTTTGGAAGCAGAAAGCGAGGATCAAATGGGACAGCGAGGGGAATAACAACTCTGGCTTCTTCGATGCCTGCGTCAACGAGCGGAGACACATACTCACTCTCCACTATATTGTCGTAGACAACGACACCAGCATCACTGATCTAAAGGGTATCCAAGAGGAGGTCGCAAAGTTCTATTCTAGACTTTTTTCCAAGGAGACGGTTCTTAAAGATGACACCTTCCTGAACGGGGTTTCCCCCTCATCAGCGACACAGACAATCTCCGGCTTGAACAGCCTCTATTTGAAGAAGAAGTGAAAAAAATAGTCTGGGCCCTTGACGAACACAGCGCCCTAGGGCCAAACGAATTTTTGGGGGTATTCTTCCACACTTGCTGGGATATCATCAAGACTGACAT
>JANAVB010028200.1:5628963-5655679 GCA_029216955.1 Iris pallida
ATGAGTACATTGTTCGATATTATTTTTTGTACTTGCATAGACACCAATTTGGGAGTGGGCTGGGCCCCTGCTCTTCGAATTCCGTGTCATGACCTGTCATGTCTGGATCTATTATACTACTCGAGGATGGGGAGTTATTAGAGGTTATGTGATCATTACCCCTACTTGTTTATTACTTGTGCATAGCTCCACCCTCACCACACGTAGGGTATAGCCTAACCTTATACTACTTATGCATAGCTTTCTATTTTGGCTGGCCTGATCCTTATACTATTACACTACCTGTGCATATCCTGTCAAATAGAACAGCCTGATCTTGACCAAAGCCGATCACTATAACGCTCTAATATCTCATGACACTTTCTTTTTATGTTTACATCATACCTCAGATTACTTTCCACTATTTATATTCCAGTTTTATCTTATATCTCACACATGACATGATATCCAGTTCTTTTGTACTATTTTACTTTCAGTCTTGATATTTTATCTTGTATTTTATTATAATTATCTCTTATAGTATTTGTCAATTCACATGAAACTGTTGTTGGTGTTTGTACTTGCTCATATCCTGACAGGATAACCCTCACTATTTTTTAGAGGATTTAGATGCTGATTGCCCGACCTATTACGGGTTTGGCATAGATGGAGCCTACGACCAGGACCTGCCTATGGACCCGGTGCTCGTAGAGGACGCACCGCCAGTAGTGACCAAGTTTACCTAGATTTTGTCTGGATTACATTCCAGTTTTATACTTTGAGACTTGTAGTATTTATTTGGGATATTATTTTATGTCTTGGATTCTGAACTTGTGATTGTGGCTTGGCACTATTTCAGATTATTTACTTCATCTTTATCTTTATCATCGTGCTTATCTTCCTTAGATTATGTGATTGAGTGGTGATTATATTCCTCCGTACGGAGATGACAGATTATATTATTGTGTCTTAAATTCTATATATTCTAGATGATCTTTACAGCGTTCTACCATCGATACTGCGACGTAGGATGAACATACCCACGTACTCGTGCCCCTAAACAGGGTGTGGGTCGTGACAGTCCTTTCTTTGAGGCATTAGGGTTACACTGACTTGTCACCGAAAAATTTCCAATAGCTACTAATGCCATTAGACTGTTTTACTGCAACTTTGTGTTAGACACTTTTGATGTTAAGACTCGTGTCGGAGGTATTAACATCGAGTTCAATGATGTTTTGTTAGCGAAAATCCTTGGTGTTCCTAACGAAGGTGTCCCGTTCGATGATATTACTGATTTTGACTTCCCGATGGCACGACTCTTCTCAGCTTCAAGAACGATCTTTGTGCACCTGCATGTGTTCGTTCTGGAAAGTTCTAGGCTGCAAACTTGAACTTGTTTAACTATGAATTACATCGCATCATCTATTCCACTATTCTTCCAAAATCCACTTCGAAAGATGATGTTACCAATCTTGAACTATATGCCCTCTACCACATCATCAAAGGAATTCTATTTTCGGTTTCCAAGACTATTATCCAGATGATTGTTTGCCATTGATTGTAAAAGTACAGAACAATTTATATAGGAGGACTAAACTTAGACTCACAATACAAACTCACTCGTACAAAGAAAGCCTAGGGACAAAAACCTAGGTACAGCAATCTAAGTATAATTGTTTATTTTAGATTCTGGGGGGTGACGATAGAGGCTCGGGAAAGCGATGGCAGCTCTGCCTTACTCCTTGGACGATCGGGTGCAGCCTTGGCTCTGGGGAAGAACTGCTTGGCATTGATGAAGAAATGCTCTCCTTGTTCTCTCTGTATATGCTCCTCTGTCCTTTCGATCTTTGTATATTCTCTCTCTGATTCTCTGGATCCTTTTGCAAGGGAATGGCACCTTGCTATTTATAAGAGTGGGGAGCATCATTAGGGTTTGCAATGATTGCCTATTCTCAAAAGTCGGCAACCTGAGAGTTAATTAATCGGGGCCGTCCATCTCGAATATAATAGATTTAAGCAATTAATGTGATTGCATTAAATCTCTGTGGACAATAAATATTGATTGCCATGAATATTTGTGACTTATAATGGCCTGCCACGTGTCTAATTTGCTCGATTTGATTTGATCTGGGCAATTATGGTTATTGTAGCAAATCTAATTTTGTTAGGATTTGTTAGCACCCATAATTCCAGGAAGATAAGACTGCCACGTATCAAAATCGTCGTAAAAGTGCCACGTGTCTCCACTGGATCATCTTGGTAGAGCCGTATATGAGTGGGCCGCATGAGAATGAACAGCCGCATGGGGATGAACAGCCGCATGAAGGTGGGCAGCCGCATGGGGATAGGCAGCCGCATGCTGATGGACGACCGCATAAAGGATGCAGCTGCATGAAGATGGGCGGCCGTATGAAGTGGGCGGCCGCATGGAGTGGGTGGTCGCATAAATGCAGCAGCCGTATGCCTCGGGATTTGGTGGATTCTGCCAGCTGTGAGAAGATTTTCTTCTCTTCCCTAGGAACACGCCATTATGTCAGTCATTATTGTGCCTTTATGTCAGAGCTGTCATTTGTCAGAGCTGTCAGCCGTCAGGGCATTAAATGCAGCAAAAGATGAAGGAAAGAGCTGTTGAAGGCCACGTGGCTCCTCTCTGGGCCGCATGGAATTATTCGAGCCGTATAGACTCTTGAGCCACATGGACCTCTGAGCTGCATGGGGATCCTTGGTTGCATGGACCTTTCTTTATTCTTTTCCATGCTTCTACAAGACCCCCTTCAAAGTTTTAAATTTATAAAATTGAAATACTTTGAATAAGAAGCATAGATATGTATAAATTCCTCTGGCCACATAGGATGTTCTGGCCGTATGGATGTCCCAGCCGTATGGCCTCCTAAGCCGTATGGCCATCTGAGCCGCATTGGCCAACCAGCCGCATAGAATTTCTGGCCGCATAGGCTGTCTAGCCGCATGAGCTCCTTGCCACGTCATACTGCCACGTGTACAAATCTTTTGCATTAATTGCCTTTAATTTGCTGTCAAATTTTGAAGCCGCTTTTCGGGACAGGATCCCAAGAGTTTAGCCTTGAATAGTCGGATTACTTTGATAACCGAAGAGTCGGTTATGCTGCTCATGGATCGATGCGTTGGTCTATAGGCTCCGCCTATAAATAGAAGTGTGTTTGGGACGAAGAGACTTCTTTATTCTCTCTCTGTCTTTGATTCTTCTTGTCCTAGCTTTTCTTATCTTCGTCTTCCTTCTCTGATCATCAGACAGCAATGGCTCCCAAGTCCTCCAAAGTTACGACGAAGACTGCGGCGAAGGGAAAGGGAGTGGCCTCCTCGTCGGCCTGCTTGGAGGACTTATTTGTGGACCTGTTACCCCTGGCATACCTGCATTTTAGGTATGGATGACAACTTTGATGGGGGTATCTAGAACAATTCCATAGTAAGGTGGTCATGGATGTTCCGAATATCGGGAGAAAGAATGCCATGGAGCAGCTGGGCTCCCGGGGCATGATGAGAAATGATGTGCATGTACTAGGAAACTTAGTACAACATTTTATAGTGAGCAGAGGACATTTGTGGGCCTATTATCCCTGGCGTACCCTGGTTCAGGATTATGGATAATAAGACGAGAGAGAACTAACATACTTACTCAGCGGTAATGAGGACATAGCAAGTATGGGGGTTTTACCGCGGAGTCTTCCTACTCAGAGGTAATAAGGACATGGCATGAGTGGACTCAACGGAGGATATTTGTGGTCAACAGAGGACATTTGTAGGCCTATTATCCTTGGCGTACAGTGGGGTTTTTTTTTAGTACAGATAATAAGTCGAGGGAGGACCAACATATTTACTCAGAGGTAATGAGGACATGGCAAATATGAGGGTTTCTTCGATGGAGCCTTCCCACTCAGAGGTAATGAGGGACATGGCAGGAGTGGGCTCCATGAAGGGGTACATAGGACAACTCAGAGGTAATGAGGACATGGAAGTTCTATGTAGAGGGGTGATTTATTTTTGGCGGAAGTGAAACGACTCAGAGGTAACAACGACGTGGTCGTTTTTAAAAATTTGTGGATCTGTTACCCTTTTTGTGCACTGAGAGTGCCGGTAGTGGATCATAAGGGAGGAGCTCTTTCAGAGAAATAAGTTCGGAGGTATGGTCATACATGACTTACTACCTGAAAGAGTGACCGGAGTGTGAGTTCAGAGGCACCTGCGGGTACATAACATGATAATCTGGGAGATTGTGAATGTGAGTTCAGCGGTAACGGAGGGTACATAACTCGGTAATCTAGAATTTGGAGAATGTGAGTTCAGCGGGTACCGGCGGGTACATGACTCAATAATCTGGAATTTTTTTATGGAAGAAGAATGTGAGTTCAGTGGTACTGGACGGTACATAACTCAATCACCTGGGATTTGGAGAATGTGAGTTCAGCGGAACCGGAGGGTACATGACTCGATAATCCGGGATATTAGTGGAAGAAGGATGTGAGTTTAGTGGTACCGGAGGGTACATAACTCAATCATCTGGGATTTGGTTAATGTGAGTTCAGCGGTACCAGAGGGTACATGACTCAATAATCTGGAATTTGGAATATGAGTTCAGCGGTACCGGCGGGTACATAACTCAATAATCTGGAATTTGGAATATGAGTTCAGCGGTATCGGCGGGTACATAACTCAATAATCTGGAATTTGGAATATGAGTTCAGCGCTACCGGCGGGTACATAACTCAATAATCTGGAATTTAGAATATGAGTTCAGCGGTACCGACGGGTACATAACTCAATAATCTGGAATTTGGAATATGAGTTCAGCGGTACCGGCTGGTACATAACTCAATAATCAGGAATTTGGAATATGAGTTCAGCGGTACCGACGGGTACATAACTCAATAATCTGGAATTTGGAATATGAGTTCAGCGGTACCGGCAGGTACATAACTCAATAATCTGGAATTTGGAATATGATTTCAGCGGTACCGGCGGGTACATAACTCAATAATCTAGAATTTGGGAGAATGTCGTTTAGACATAATATTTCTTCAGAAACTTGCCGTTGACGGGCAACATGAGCAAGTCTCCGTTTTGTTTTGCGAGGCGGTAAGCACCGTTGGAGAATACGGCCTCAATGATAAATGGACTTCCCGTTTTGGCTGGAATTTGTCGGCAGTTTTGTGAGTCATGACCATCGGCCTCCGAACTGCCAGAACGAGATCGCCCACTTGGAATGTTCTGATTTTAACCTTCTTGTTGAAGGCTCCGGAGATGCGTGCTTGGTATAGCTCGATCCGTTGCTGAGCCAGTAGGCATTTTTCATCTAAGGCCTCCAACTCTTGTAGCCGGCGACGGTAGTTATCATCCGTCGTCAATTGGTAAGTGAGAGCGACGCGGAGCGAGGGGATTTGAGTCTCCAATGGGAGGACTGCCTCACTCCCATACACCAGGGAAAATAGCGTGTTCCCAGTGGCTGTTCGGACTGTAGTACGGTACGCCCATAAGCATTCACCAAGCTTCTCGTTCCAGTCGCATTTGTTGGAAGACACGAACTTCATGAGTAACTTGATGATGGTTTTGTTGAATGCTTCTGCCAATCCATTTGCTGCCGGATTGTATGGCGTTGAAGCAACATTCTGAATTCGGTGTTTGTCGCAGAACCGATAGAAGGCGTGGCTTGTAAACTACGGACCATTATCGTGGATGATCCTTCGGGGCAGTCCAAAACAATAGATGACGTGATGCTTGAGGAAGCTGATCACGTTTGAAGTCTTCACTTCTACAAGCGGAACAGCTTCCGCCCATTTGGAGAAATAATTTGTAATAGCGAGTATGAAACGATGTCCTCGGAAAGAAGGTGGAGTGATCGGACCGATGATATCCATCCTCCATGCTTCGAATGGCCAGGACGCCACTGTCAGATGTAGAAATTCGGATGGCTGGCGGATAAAGTCCGTGTGGACTTGGTAGGCTTTGCACTTTTTTGCATAGTCTATCGCATCTGCTACCATCGTGGGCCAGTAGTAGCCCATTCGGCGAAGACGGTCTTGCAATTTAGGGCCAGGTTGATGGGCCCCACAGACACCGTCATGAACTTCGCGTACGGCTTCTTTGGCTTCTGTGCTTGTTAGACATCGAAGCAGTAATCCATCGTAGGATCGGCGGTACAACATTTTCGTCTCTGTATCGTAGAAGAATCTGAGAGAACGCCTTCTGATAGAGGTGGCTTCCTTTGGGTTCTCGGGCAGGATGTCTTAGACTACGAAGTCAATAAATGGTTGTCTCCAGTCTTGTGCTTCGTCGATCGTCTGAGCGGAATAACTCGCCACGAATTGAATATTGTTCTTGGGACAGACCAGTTCATGGACTATCACATCTACCGATTGATGAGCATAGTTCGGAACCGCTAGGGAAGTGGCAAGGCCAGCTAAGGCATCGACTTCGATATTTTGGAGTCTGGAGACGTGTTCGATGAAGAATCCCTCAAATGACGAAATAATGTTGATCGCTATTTGGTGATAGGGGATCATGTCTTTATGGCAGACTTCGTATGAACCCCGGATCTGATTGACGATTAACTACGAATCGCCGTATGCTTGAAAATATTCTACCCCCAGCTCTCTTGCAAGTTGGAGGCCAATGACTAAAGCGTTGTACTCGGCCACATTGTTAGAGCAGGGTTCTGTGAGAGAGTAAGCGTGATTGATCACCAACCCGGAAGGAGAAACCAGCACCACCCCGACTCCGACGACGATGTTGCCATTAGGTCCGATCCTCGAGGTGCCGTCGAAGAACATTCGCCATATATCATCGTGAGAGGTTGCATGCGAGTCGGCGACCTCATCTGGGATTCCTTCATATATTCTGGACGACTCTAAGCCTGGGTGGGCTGCTAAAAAGTCTGCCAGAGCTTGACCTTTAACAGCCTTTTGCGGGACGAAGATCATATGATAAGGAGACAGCAATATTGCCCATGTGGCGAGGCGTGAGCTTAGTACCCCTGGTTTAGTCATGAGGACCCTGAGAGGGTTGACTCGTGAGATCACATGTATGGTTTATCCTGTGACATAGTGCCGCGTCTTTTGAATGGCGAACACCAGGGCGAGGTATTCCTTCTCTACGACGGTGTATCGATGCTCTGGCCCAATCATCATTCGGCTGAGGTAATATATAGCTTGTTCATGGCCTGCATCGTTGTTTTGTGCTAGCAAAGCGCCGAGGGAATGCTCCATTGCTCGTACATAGAGCAGGAATGGTTTTCCAGCAACCGGGGCCACCAGGACTGGAGGGTTCGACAAATATTCTTTGATGCTGTCGAAGGCACGTTGGCATTCTTCATCCCATACGAACGAGATGCCTTTCTTTATGAGATAGGTAAATGGCTGACAACGCCCGGAGAGGTTGGAAATGAACCTCCTGATGTAAGCTAACCTCCCTTGGAGGCCTCGAAGTTCTCGGAGATTTCTCGGGGGACCCATCTCCATGATTGCCTTCGTCTTCTCAGGGTCTACGTGGATACCCTGGAGGTGATGATGAAACCCAAGAACTTTCTGCTGCATACGCCCAAGAAGGATTTTATGGGATTCATCTTCAGGTTGTGCGCTCGCATCAGGTCGAATACCGTCCTCAGATCCTGCAGATGGTCTCCCTTATAGCGACTCTTGACGGCGATGTCATCGACGTAGCATTCCACAGTCTTGTGCAAGTGGTCTCTGAAGTTGATACTCATGGCTCTTTGATATGTGGCACCAGTATTCTTTAAACCGAAAGGCATAACTGTGTAGCAGTATGTGCCAATCGGTATTCAGAATGATGTATGATTTTCGTCATCAGGAGACATTTTGATTTGGTTGTATCCCGAGAAGCCATCCATGAATGACATACGTTCGAAGCTGCATGTGCTGTCGATCATGATGTCTGTGATAGGGCGGGAGAATTCATCTTTGGAATATGCTTCGTTCAGATTGAGGAAGTTGATACAGATTCGAATCTTTCCATTCTTCTTGAGAACTGACACTATGTTGGCGACCCAGTCCGGATGTTGTTCCTCACGAATGAAGCCGCTGGCTATCAGTTTGTCGACTTCGGCTTCGATCGTATCCATGATGCCTGGGCGAAAGCGTCACTGTTGTTGTTTGACCGGCTTTGCATCTGGCCGAATGTTGAGCTTGTAAAAGGCAACCTCGGGGTTTAGTCCTGGCATGTCTTCATAGCTCCAGGCGAACACATCAATATATTCTTTGACGAGTTCCATTAGCGATTCTCGCTCTTCGTTTGTCAGGTTTATACTGACGAAGATTAGTTTTGGAGAAGATTCGCTGCCAAGGATGACCTGTATAACCTCATCTTCAGTAGAAAGTTCTCTCTGTTCGAACCGCTTTTCCCATTGTGCATCCAGCTGTTGGGCCCACGGCTCTAACTCGAGGATTTCAGGAATGTCTTCATCTTCTTCGTAAGCGTCGGCGAATGCCATATAGACTGACAGGACTTGTCTGAATACGTCTCCGATGCTGGTATCCGAATCAGAAGTTGGTGACCTGGTTGAATGTGAATGCCAGTCGTATTCCTCATCTGTACTTTCAGAGGTCGTGGCAGGCGTAAGATACCCTAATCCACATCGGGTCTTGCTGTAGTAGTCCCGTGGTTTGCCAACCGGGACTGGCAGCTTTAAAGGTAATCGTCGACTAGTGCCGTAGTTCAAGCCTGGCGTAGTCTCCAGATCATCCCCTATTTTTGCATGAGATATTTGGAATGGGGGCTATACAGATAAAGAGGCAGTCTCCTGGCATCTGATTCGGGATCGACCTTCTCTATGGTGAAGGCTGTGGGTCGTCCTTCCGGCCGAAGATGATTGGATGGTTCTCTCCCTCGATTATGCGATAAGCGTCTTCCACTGGAGTAAGTTGGTTTACGGTGTAAACATTTGTCACCTGTGTGTGTAGGTGGGTGCCTATACCGTGTTCCATAGCATACATTGTACAAAGCTTATTAAGCTCGAGGTAGTTCAAAGATAGCCCTTTATTGATGAAGTAAGGTATCTTTTCTAGCGGGATTACATCATCTACGGAGGGAATATCAGTGTTGGCAGCCACATACTTGGCCAGTTTCGGTTCTTCTTCGGCCACCCCCTGTATAAATAAAGACTGAGAAGATGACTTGGGCAGCTTGATCATCAGGGGTTCTGTTGGTGGAGCCGAATATGGAGTTGTTGGCAAACTAGCGACCCCCAGTTTGATACTCGATGCTGGGCGGAGAGTTGTTGGTTCGCTAGAAGCCCCAGACTTTGCATTGGGGTGACGATTCTTCTTGGGAAGACGTATCGTCATTGGCTTGTCAGAGGGATTGAGCTTCTCTGCTTGTGGATGGCCGACTCTCGGTAGTCTGATCGTCAGTGGCTCCGTTGTGGGTCTCGGCGCTTGGCCGGACCTTGGCAGCCGGATTATCATTTGCCCTTCTTGTGCCGAGAGGCTGATTACGTCCTTACGCAGAGCGGCCGTAAGGGGTACAGATTTGCCAGGTTTGCGAGCTTGGAGGTAGATCGTTAGAGGTTCTTCTGATCCTGTGGCTGCCTCAGTTTGAGCTTGCACATCTTCATCCAGGTGCCTCTTCGACTTCTCGTATAGGCAGGAGTCCGAGTAGTAGGATTCGACCCCTTTGAAGGGATCGATGTCGGCAAATTCTGTCCTTACGAAGCCGTGCTTGTCGACATACTTGAAGCACTAGTGCAGCGTGGAAGGCACGATCATATAATCGTGTATCCAAGGGCATCCCAGGAGGATATTGTATGAAGTATCCGCATCTATGACGTAACAGGTCACTTCTGACTGAAGATCGCCAATTTGGCACTTCAAGCGAATCTTTCCAATTGGGTAGCTCCTGTCCGAATTGAAACCGCTGATGGCGGTGCTTGTTGGCATTAGACGATGCATAGGAATACGGAGGTGATGTAACAGACCCTTCGGGATGATGCTTATGGAAGAACCAGGATCAATGTGCATCCGGTCCACCTTTACGTCCCGATGTATCTAGTGTTGTATAACGGACGATCGTGCAGATTGGTTTTGATGAGCATATCCTGCGGAGTGAAGACAATATTGGGCATCGCTCCTATGCAAGCGCTGTCTTGGAGGATTGCTGGCGGGCTCTCTCTCGTGAGGTTGACCTGAGCCAGATATGCGTCAGTATTTTGGAGTGCATCGCTCAAAGCCACGCGAACATCCTTTCAGAGCCTCAGGAGCTCGTATAATGATAATTTCGCCGGTGTGTTGGCCAATTGAGCTAAGATGTCGAAGTTGTAGGGCCTCTCCAGCCTCTGAGGTGCCTCTTTCTGGAGGGATTTACCAAAGCGGGTCTCCTACGGCCTAGGCTTGTCGGTCGTCGGAGGTTGAGACGGTCCTGGAGTGTCAGCAGTAGCCGGCTGATGATCTTCAGCCGAGTTATCAGCCACAGGTTGGGATTGTACCCCAGACCGGGTAACGACAGCTGTGACTTCTTCGACATCTGCCGAGATTGTACGGCAGGATCTGACTTTTCCACTCTTCTTCTTGCGAATGGAAGGTGGTGTGGACTGGGTCACCTCAAGTACCAGGTCTGGATGGACCCACATGATCTTCCCCCGTGATGTGGTAAGGGGCACTAGACCAGCAACCTGATCCTGAGGAGGTAGAAGATTAGCAATCTCTATTGTCGCCAGAGGGATGGGTACCACGCCGTCTTGAGTCTCCGTTGGAGGGAAGCTGCCGAACTGTACGGACACCATATTGGCTGCCACGGTTACCTCCTTAAAATTGATGGCCAGAGCCTTCGAATCGATGAGATGTTGGATGTATCACTTCAGTTGGTAGCAGTCGTGTGTAGCATGGTGGACGTAGCGGTGGTAATGATAGTACTTCGGGCTCTCCATTTCTGCCGGCCGAGGTTCCCGTCTTGGTGGAGGGAGCTGAATTCTGTCTCCTTGTATGAGCATGTCCAAGATGGGCTTGACATAGCCGTCTTAGAAGGAGTAGGTCATTTGCGGCCATTGCTTGTCTGCCGGTTTTGACTCAGGTTGCTGGGCTGTGTCAGCCACCACAGCCTGCTTGTCCTTGCTGTCCCGATTGTTGGAGGAGTTACCACCATTGTTACTGTTGGTATTAGGGCGCTTGCCCTTGTCCTCTCCCTCTGAGATGTGCAATCCCAGTTGGCGAGCCTTCTTCAACCGTTCTTCGACGCTAGTGGCACTGATGATAAATGTCTTCCAGTCCTTAAATTGACATTCACCCATCCAGAGGATGATTGTTGGGAGCAGTCTCTTTTGGCAAATTTCAATTAAGAAGGAATCCGGATTACCAGACGGCAACTTCATTGCGGTTTGGCAAAACCGCTCGATATAGTTCCTTGTCAGCTCCTTCTTTCCTTGGACGACGTCCATGAGGATGGACATTGTGACATCCTGTCCTACTTCGTAGAATCTCTCCAAGAATATGCGCTTGAAGCTGGCGAAGGAGTGGATGCAGTTGTCTGGCAGGTTGCGGTACCAGTCGAAGGCGACCCCTTCCAATGCCCCGATGAATAATCGCGTGAGGATGGCATCGTCATGGGGCAGATGGTCGGTGGTGACCACAAAGTAAGTAATGTATCAACTCGCGGAGGTCTTGCCATCATAAGGGTTGATGTTGAACGGCTTATATCTTGGTGGGAAGGGGACATCCCTCCATGCAGCAGGGTATGGTTGCCGTATCTTGAGGTCTTGGCAGTTTTCTCGGGCGTGGAACATGGCTCGGAGCTCCTGGACCTCTCTTCTTGCCTCCCTATCTTCGTCTGTAGCGGTAGGAGCCGACATTCCAGGAGGAATATTGCCCGGGTTTGGTGCCGCTGAGTTTGAGTCTGCATTGACCGCGGGACCCGAGTTCGTTTGGCCAGGCATCCCTCCTTGCAGAGTTGGAAGAACCGCTTTAATCTCGTCCACAGATTTGACCAAAGTGTGCAGTATAGCCTCCAGAGTGTCGATGCGCTGGCGATCACTGGGGCCATCTTGATCGTCGCTTGTCACGAATGCTGTCCTAACGCGAATCGAGATAGAAGGGACGGTGGGCGACTTGCCCTCCGAATCATACCCTTGTACAGAGAAGTCATCGGGGTATGTGGGAATGTTCTCCTCTGGTTCGGACTCAGAAGGAATAGTACCCCCAGCTTCAGAGCTTGCTTCATCTTGAGAGTCGTGGCCGTCCTCGGGGACGTCGGCACCTGCTGTATCTGATGGGAGAGTCGTTTCCCCGGGCTCATCTCCTTGGAACATCGGATTATCGTGGATGCTCTGAGGAGTGCTACCCCCAGTTTCAGTAACCCCCAATGGTGTGGATGATGAATCTCCTACTGTAGTAGATTTCGTCTTCAAATGGGTACCTTGGAAAACTCCGGTGGTGGACAACCGTTTAGACGACAGTTTCTTAGTCACAGTGGTTGAAATCTTTGGGCTGGGGACGTTTATCTTCTTCCCTCTCCCATCGGCGGGGATTTTCTGAGTAGAGTTGCAAGAGATGACGGGAGGCGCTATGTCCTCTGAGCTTGGTCGTTGCAGCCGTTGGAAAATAGACTGCCGGTCTTCTCTTGCTGTCGCGTTGTTACAACAGCAGTTGATAATGACCTGGGTGCAGTGACGTCCATGTAAGGACTCTTTGCATACCGAGGCCTCTTCTCTTTCCTTGCACTTGTGGAGGATAGCCTCACGTAAGTCAGATGGGTTCGGAACGACCATGTTTGCTCCCTTGTTTTGGGAGACTTTTGGGAACCACTCTGTCCGTTTGCCGCCGAGGGCGGGACTCGAGTGGTTCTGTACAACTTTCCATTAGAGGCCCGCATAATGGTATATGGAGCACTCGGATGGTCAGAGGTTGGGACAGCCGACTGAGCTCGCCAAGCTCGCGCTGCCCTTGACTTCTTACTCTAGCGCCTGAAGGCGCATAGTATGAAGAGTCAAAGTGATGCTGCAGAGAGTCAGACATATTCTCTTGGGCACATGAGAAATCAGGACCATAGGAGAGGCGATCGAAGACTGAGCCTGAGCTGCGTAGAGCAGGCAGTATGCGGCTGGAGTCAACAGTCTTCATGCGGCTGGCGGTTGTGGCCGTATAGGCTTTCTTCATGCGGCTGGAAGTTCTAGCCGCATGGATATTCTTTATGCGACTGGCAGTTTCGGTCGCATGAGCATCATACATGCGGCTGGCAGTCTTGGCCGTATGAGCATCATGCATGCGGATGGCAGTCTTGGCCGCATGAGTGTTCGGTTTCTTCTTGGAGCACATAGAATCACTCTATGTCCCTGTAAGTCCAGCATCGTAGTGCTTTCATCTGCCGGACTTGGGGACAGCAAATTCCTCTATGGCTTGAAGTGGGGCCGCATGAGAGTCACCTTCGTCGTCTTGGGCAGCAGAGAGTACTCCGTCCAGGGCCTGGGGTGGAGCAAATGATTTTGGCCTCCACTCCCTGCGAGCCTTCTTTGTGCGGGTTTGCTTCTGGACCGGGCCAGCGCTCCCGTCGAAGGGCATTTCTTCAAACGCCTGTTGGTCGAAGAGGACGACCATTTTCTGTTGCATGGAGCCAAGTTTGGCTGCATCCGATTGCGTCACCAACTTTTCAGCCGTGGAGAAGTTTGTCTCCAGCATAGTCGCCATCGTGTTTGCCATTGATTGTAAAAGTACAGAACAATCTATCTAGGAGGACTGAACTTAGACTCACAATACAAACTCGCTCGTAGAAATAAAGCCTAGGGACGAAAACCTAGGTACAGCAATCTAAGTACAATTGTTTATTTTAGATTTTGGGGGGTGACGATAGAGGATCGGGAAAGCGACGGCAGCTCTGCCTTACTCCTTGGACGATCGGGTGCAGCCTTGGCTCTGGAGAAGAACTGCTTGGCGTTGATGAAGAAATGCTCTCTTTGTTCTCTCTGTATATGCTCCTTTGTCCTTTCGATCTCTGTATATTCTCTTTCTGATTCTCCGGATCCTTTTGCAAGGGAATCGTACCTTGCTATTTATAAGAGTGGGGGGCATCATTAGGGTTTGCAATGATTCCCTATTCTCAAAACTCGACGGCCTGAGAGTTAATTAATCGGGGCCGTCCATCTCGAATATAATAGATTTAAGCAATTAATGTGATTGCATTAAATCTCTGTGGGCAATAAATGTTGATTGCCATGAATATTCGTGACTTATAATGGCCTGCCACGTGTCTAATTTGCTCGATTTGATTTGATCTGGCAATTATGGTGATTGTAGCAAATCTTATTTTGTTAGGATTTGTTAGCACCCATAATTCCAGGAAGATAAGACTGCCACGTATCTCAATCGTCGTAAAAAGTGCCACGTGTCTCCACTAGGTCATCTTGGTAGAGCCGTATATGAGTGGGCCGTATGAGAATGAACAGCCGTATGGGGATGAACAGCCGCATGAAGGTGGGCAGCCGCATGGGGATAGGCAGCCGCATGCTGATGGGCGGCCGCATAAAGGATGCAGCCGCATGAAGATGGGCGGCCGCATGAAGTGGGCGGCCGCATGGAGTGGACGGTCGTATAAATGCAGCAGCCGCATGCCTCAGGATTTGGTGGATTCTGCCAGCTGTGAGAAGATTTTCTTCTCTTCCCTAGGAACACGCCATTGTGTCAGTCATTATTGCGCCTTTATGTCAGAGCTGTCAATTGTCAGAGCTGTCAGCCGTCAGGGCATTAAACGCAGCAAAAGATGAAGGGAAGAGCTGTTGAAGGCCACGTGGCTCCTCTCTGGGCCGCATGTAATTATTCGAGCCGCATAGACTCTTGAGCCGCATGGACCCCTGAGCCGCATGGGGATCCTTGGCCGCATGGACCTTTCTTTATTCTTTTCCATGCTTCTACAATGATGGGATGATGTCGCACAAGAGATCAAAATCTCTCTTATGCGATGTTCATTCCACGCATTTTTTAGCATTTTGACATCGATCTGTCTACTTGTGCTTTGGACCCTGAGCCCAAGTATCTCCAGCAGTACCGTCGCAGCACAGTCGTTCCTCCTACTGTACCTGCTCCACCTCCTCAGGCATACCCTATGTCTTTTATGGGTATTCAGCAGCACCTCTCTGATCTGCGAATATTCATCACTGACACATCCAGGGAATGTGAGTTTCGCGATGTGAGTCGATTTCAGGCACTCGCCAACTCCTTTGTTGATCTCCGTTTTGCCCAGACTGGACACTCTGCCAGTTCTCTTCCCCGAGATCCTGCTATCTCCGGATACCGCTATGAGGATGAGACGGTACACTCTATCTTTCAACCCCGATAATGCTTATGACTGGTATCGTGGTTCTAGTGCTACTCCATACCATTCTGGAGCTGGCACTTCTGGAGCTGGTCCATCTGAACATAGTGGACGTGCTAGCACTGCTGATGAAGATGATGATTTTTAATCTAGACGCATTATATTTTGTCTAGATGTCACACTTTTTGAGACTTTATAATATCTTTGTTTACTTGGAAATGCTCCGACATTCCAAGATATCAGTACTTTATCTTTTAGTTTACTTTTGCATTTGAAATTGTGACTTTCTGAGCTGATGTATTATGAACATCTTTTTATGCTCTGCTTAGTATATTATATCATTTCAGTTTAGATTCATATTTCTTGTTATAGCACTATCTCTTTATGCTTCAATATTAACTGCCTGTGAAATGTTATTTTTTTTCTATTTATTATGTTTATATTTCTTCAACGATTGTTTCTTATACATACATTGCGGGGGAGCTTCTCTCTTTACAATTATTTTGCTAAGAAATAGGATCTAACATCTAACATCTTTTGTAGGATACAAGAACAATTTTTTCAGGATATAGGGCAATTTTGATTATCTTTCAAAACTTATTGATCGAAGATGTTATATCGGTCAAGGTTTGTCAATTATCAAAATGGGGAAGATTGTTGAACCATTGGTCATGGTCAAACCTGATTTTAATAATTGATCAAACTCTGTCTCGATATATGGGCTACTTAAAGATGTTTTGGACTCTTGGACACTGCCAAAGATCTGTACCCATTCTGTTCAAGATCGAAGCTGTGTTTGCCACTCGAGTCTGTATTTCCTTTATGTAATGTAATTTTTACTTTTATTGAGTCTAGGAATACATTGTACACTAAGTCGTACTAGCAAATAGGCTACCCTAAAAATATTTTCAAAAATATCCCATGTTTTAAAAAACAGTCCCATATTTACAAAAAGCTCCTGACTGCTTAAAATAATTTCAAAAAGCCTAAAAATTAAATTGGAAAAACCCTGACCTCTCGGCCAGAGTTCGACCAGAGTTTGGTTAGTAAACGTTGTTTTTTGAACTTGGTCTCCCTGCAGTTACGGATCCTACCGAGATTTTCTCATAGAGTTCTGCCCGAATTCTGCCTGAATTCTGCTAGAGTTCTGTATTTGAAAAAACTATAAATAGAGAAGGATTTTGATCATTTCAATTCACTAATACACTCATTCACTTTCATCTCTTCTCTCTAAAGCCTTCTGTTTTATTCTAAAGAGTTCTAAGCTTTATTTTTCAAATCCCAAGCCAGTTACAATCCTCTAGTCGATTTGCCAGTACGGTACGGTCTAGAAGCTTCAGAGCGATTATAATCAGAGGCTTGATTGAAGAAAGACTATTCATAATTGAAGTTGGTTGAGTACTTCGAATCAAAGCTCATGTTTGTAGAAGTTGCAAGGACTTTGTATGAAAACTTGCTGAATTTTCTAATAGTGGATTCAGCTGGAAGCTAGAGTTCTTCCGACTGGACTAGTCCTCATAAGAGGGAAACCAGTATACATCGTCGTCTTTGAATTTGCTTTCTGATCTCTGTCTTTACATTTATTTACTTGTGATATATTTTATATATATATATATATATATATATATATATATATATATATATATATATATATATTTCTTTGTGATTGTAGAAGCATGGAAAAGGAATAAAGAAAGATCTATGCGGCCAAAGATCTCTATGCGGCTCAGAGAGCCCATGCGGCTCAGGAGTCCATGCGGCCTACGCGTCTATGCGGCTCGGATAGACCCAGAGCCACGTGGCCTTCAAACAGCTCCCCCTTCATCTTTGGCTGCATTTAAGGCCCTGACGGCTGACAGCTCTGACAAATGACAGCTCTGACATAAAGGCACAATAATGACTGACATAATGGCACGTTTCTAGGAAAGAGGAGCAGATCTTTTCATAGCTGCCAGAATCCACCGAGTCCCAAGGCATGCGGCTGCTGCATTTATGCGACCGCCCACTTTATGCGGCCGTCCACTTCATGCGGTCACCCACTTTATGCGGCCACCCATCTTCATGCGGCTGCACCGCTTCATGCGGCCACCCATCTTCATGCGGCTGCACTCCTTCATGCGGCCACCCATCTTCATGCGGTTGCGTCCTTCACGCGGCCGCCCGTCAGCATGCGGCTGCCTATCCTCATGCGGCTGCCCACCTTCATGCGGCCGTTCATCCTCATGCGGCCCACTCACATGCAACTCTGCCAAGATAACCTAATGGAGGACACGTGGCATTTTTTACGACGATTAAGACACGTGGCAATCTTATCATGGGTGCTAGCAAATCCTGACAAAATTAGATTTGTTGCAATCACCTTAATTACCCAGATCAAGCCAAATCGAGCCAATCAGACACGTGGCGAGCCATCACAAGTCGCAAATATTCATGCCAATCAACATTAATTGCCCACAGAGATTTGATGCAATCTACATTAATTATCTAGATTCGCTACAATCAGAATGAAGGGCCTAGATTAATTGGTCCTTAAACCGCCGACATATCAAGGAGGCAATCATTGCAAACCCTAATGATTGCATCCCACTCCTATAAATAGCAAGGTGCCATTCCCTTGCAAGAGGACGGACCCTTTTTTGAAAAGCAGAGCACCAGAACATTTGGAGAGAAAAGGAGAGAGAGCAAAGAGAGCATTTCTTCAACGCCAAGCAGATCTTCCCCGGAGCCAAGTCTGCATCCGATCGTCCAAGGAGTAAGGCAGAGCTGTCGTCGCTTTTCCGAGCCTCTACCGTCACCCCCCAGAATCTAAAATAAACAATTGTACTTAGATTGCTGTACCTAGGTTTTCGTTCCTAGGCTTTCTTTGTACAAGCGAGTTTGTATTGTGAAGTAAAAGTCCAGTCCTCCGATAATTATTATGTCCTTTTATATTTTATGGCAAACACGCACTACCAAAATTTATCGTTTTAGCGACGGCCACATCCGTCGCTAAACCGACGGTAATTACCATTAGCGACCGATAACCGACGGATTTTGGTAGTGACGATGGCGACTCTGCTGGGGACAAACATCTCCACGGCTGAGAAGTTGGTGATGCAATCGGATGCAGACAAACTTGGCTCCACGCAACAGAAGATGGTCGTCCGCTTCGACCAACAGGCGTTTGAAGAAATGCTCTCCGACGGGAGCGCTGGCCAGGTACAGAAGCAAACCCGCGCAAAGAAGGCTCGCAGGGAGTGGAGGCCAAAATCATTTGCTCCTCCCAAAGCCCTGGATGGAGTACTCTCTGCTGCCCAAGACGGCGAAGGCGACTCGCATGCGGCTCCACTTCAAGCCATAGAGGACTCTGCTGTCCCCAAGTCCGGCAGAGGAAAGTACTACGATGCTGGACTTGCACGGACAAAGAGTGATTCTATGTGCTGCAGGAAGAAGCCGAACACTCATACGGCCCAGACTGCCAGCCGCATGCATGATGATCATGCGGCCGAAACTACCAGCCGCATGAAGAATATCCATACGGCCAGAACGTCCAGCCGCATGGAGAAAACCCATGCGGCCGAGACTTCCAGCCGCATGAAGAAAGCCTATGCGGCCACAACTGCCTGCCGCATGAAGACTATTGACTCCAGCCACATACTGCCTGCTCCACGCAGCTTAGGCTCAGTCTTTGATCACCTCTCCTATGGTCCTGATCTCCCATGTACCCAAGAGAATATGTCTGACTCTCTGCAGCATCACTTTGACTCTTCCTACTATGCGCCTTCATGCGCTAGAGTGAAGAAGTCAAGGGCAGCGCGAGCTTGGCAAGCTCAGTCGACTGTCCCAACCTCTGACCATCCGAGCGCTCCATATACTGTTTTACGGGCCTCTGATGGAAAGTTGTACAAAACCACTCGAGTCCCGCCCCCGACGGCGAATGGACAGAGCGGTTCCCAAAAGTCTTCCAAAACCAAGGGAGCAAACATGGTCGTTCCAGACCCATCAGACTTGCATGAGGTTATCCTCCACAAGCGCAAGGAAAGGGAAGAGGTCTCGGTGTGCAGAGAGTCTTCCTACGGATGTCACTGCACCCAAATCATTGTCAACTACTGTTGCAACAACGCAACAGTACAAGAAGACCGGCGGTCTGTCTTCCAAGACTGCTACGACCAAGCTCAGAGGACGAGGCGCCTCCTGTTGTCTCCTGCAACTCTACTCAAAAAATCCTCGCCGATGGGAGAGGGAAAAAGATAAACGTCCCCAGTCCGAAGATTTCAACCACTGTGACTAAGAAACTGTCGTCTAAACGGTTGTCCACCACCGGAGTTTTCCAAGGTACCCGTTCGAAGACGAAATCTACTACAGTAGGAGATTCATCATCCACACCACTGGGGGTTACTGAAACTGGGGGTAGCACTCCTCCGAACATCCACGATAATCCGATGTTCCAACGAGACGAGCCCGGGGAAACGACTCTCCCATCAGATACAGCAGGTGCCGACGTCCCCGAAGACGTCCACAACTCTCAAGATGAAGCAAGCTCTGAAGCTGGGGGTACTATCCCTTTCGAGTTTGAACCAGAGGAAAACATTCCCACATACCCCGATGACTTCTCGGTACAGGGGTATGACTCGGAGGGCACGTCCTCCACCGTTTCTTCCATCTCTCCTCATGTAAGGACGGTATTCATGACGGACAGCAACCAAGGTGGTTCCAGTGATCGCCAACGCATCGACACTTTGAAGGCCATACTGCATGCCTTGGTCAAGTCTGTAGACGAGATCAAAGCGGCTCTTCCAACTCTGCAAGGAGGGACGCCTGGCCAAACAAGCGTGGGTACTGCAGTCAAAGCGGACTCGAACTCAGCGGCACCGACCCGGGCAATAATCCTTCTGAAATGACGGCTCCCACCGCTGCAGATGATGCCAGGGAAGCAAGAAGAGAGGTCCAGGAGCTCCGAGCCATGTTTCACGCCCGAGAAAACTCTCAAGACCTCAGAATACGGCAACCGTACCCCGTTGTATGGAGGGATGTCCCCTTCCCGCCAAGATATAAGCCGTTCAACATCAACCCTTATGATGGCAAGACCTCCGCAAGTCGATACATCACTTACTTCGAGGTCACCACCGACAATCTGCCCCACGACGATGCCATCCTTATGCGATTATTCATTGGGGCATTAGAAGGGGTCGCCTTCGACTGGTACCACAACCTGCCAGACAACTGCATCCACTCCTTCGCCAGCTTCAAGCTCATGTTCTTGGAGAGCTACGAAGTAGGGCAGGACGTCACAATGTCCTCCTTCATGGACGTCGTCCAAGGGGAGAAGGAGTTGACAAGGAACTATATTGAGCGGTTTTGCCAAACTGCAATAAAATTGCCATCTGGTAATCCGGATTCCTCCTCGATTGAAATTTGCCAAAAGAGATTGCTCCCAACAATCAGTCTCTGGATGGGCGAAAGTCAATTTAAGGACTGGAAGACGTTTATCATCAGTGCCACTAGCGCCGAAGAACGGTTGAAGAAGGCTCGCCAACTGGGATTGCACATCTCGGAGGGAGAGAACAAGGGCAAGCGTCCTAACACCAACAACGATAATGGGGTAGCCCCTCCAACAATCGGAACAACATGGGCAAGCAGGCTATGGTGGCCGATACAGCCCAGAAACCTGAGTTAAGACCGGCAGACAAACAATGGCCGCAAATGACCTACTCCTTTGAAGACGGCCACGTCAAGCCCATCTTGGACATGCTCATACAAGGAGACAGAATTCAGCTCCCTCCACCAAGACAAGAACCTCGACCGGCAGAAATGGAGAGCCCAAAGTACTGCCATTTCTACCGCTACGTCCACCATGCTACACACGACTGCTACCAACTGAAACGATACATCCAAAATCTCATCGATTTGAACGCTCTGGCCATCGATTTTGAGGAGGTAACCGTGGCAGCCAACATGGTATCCGTACAGTTCGGCAGCTTCCCTCCAACGGAGACTCAAGACGACATGGTACCCGTCCCTCTGGCGACGATAGAGATTGCTAATCTTCCACCTCCTCGGGATCAGGCTACTGGTCTAGTGCCCCTCACCACATCACTGGGGGAGATCATGTGGGTCCATTCGGACCTGGTACTCGAGGTGACTCAGTCCACACCACCTTCTATTCATAAGAAGAAGATTGGAAAAGTCAGATCCTGCCGCACAATCTCGGCAGATGTCGAAGAGGTCATAGCTGTCGTCACCCGATCTGGGGCACAATCCCAACCTGTGGCTGAGAACTCAACTGAAGATCATCAGCCAGCTACTGCTGACGCTCCAGGACCTTCTCAGCCTCCGACGACCGACAAGTCTAGGCCGAAGGAGACTCACTTTGACAAATCCCTCCGAAAAGAGACACCTCAGGGGCTGGAGAGGCCCTACAACTTCGATATCTTGGCGCAGTTGGCCAATACACCGGCCAAATTGTCATTGTACGAGCTCCTGAGGCTCTCAAAAGATGTTCGCATGGCTTTGAGCGATGCACTCCAAAATATTAAAGCGTATCTGGCTCAGGTCAACCTCACAGGAGAGGGCCCGCCTACAAATCTCCAAGACAGTGCTTGCACAGGAGCAATGCCCAATATTGTCTTCACTCCACAAGATATGCTCATCAAAACCAATCTGCACGATCGTCCGTTATACTACACCGAATACATCAGGGATGTAAAGGTGGACCGGATGCACATTGATCCTGGTTCTTCTAAGTATCGTCCCGAAGGGTCTGCTACATCATCTCCGCATCCTGATGCATCGCCTGACGCCAACAAGCACCGCCATCAGCGGTTTCAATTCGGACAGGAGCTACCCAATTGGAAAGATTCGCTTGAAGTACCAAATTGGCGATCTCCAGTCAAAAGTGACCTGTTACGTCATAGATGCGGACACTTCTTACAACATCCTCTTGGGGTGCCCTTGGATACACGATTACATGATCGTGCCTTCCACGCTGTACCAGTGCTTCAAGTATGTCGACAAACACGGCTTTGTGAGAACAGAATTTGCCGACATCGATCCCTTCAAAGGGGTCGAATCCTACTACTCGGATTCCTGCCTATACGAGAAGTCGAAAAGGCACCTGGATGAAGATGTACAGGCTCGAGCTGAGACGGCCTCCGGATCAGAAGAACCTCTGACGATCCACCTTCAAGCTCGTAAACCTGGCAAATCTGTACCCCTAACGGCCGCTCTGCGTAAGGATGCGATCAGCCTCTCGGCACAAGAAGGGCAAATGATAATCCGGCTGCCAAGGTCCGGCCAAGCGTCGAGACCCACAACGGAGCCACCGACAATCAGGCTACCGAGAGTTAGCCAGCCACAAGCAGAGAAGCTCAATCCCACTGACAGGCCGATGATAATACGTCTTTCCAAGAAGAATCGTCACCCCGATGCAAAGTCGGGGACTTCTAGCGAACCAATAACTCCCCGCCCGGTATCGAGTACCAAACTGGGGGTCGCTAGTCTGTCAACAACTCCACGCTCGGCTCCACCAGAACCCCTGATGATCAAGCTGCCCAGGTCATCCTCTCACTCTTCATTTATACAGGGGGTGGCCGAGGAAGAACCAGAATTGGCCAAGTATGTGGCTGCCCACACTGATGTTCCCTCCGCAGATAATATAATCCCGCTAGAAAATACCTTACTTCATCAATAAAGGACTATCTTTGAACTACCTCGAGCTTAATAAGCTTTGTACGATGTATACTATGGAATACGGTATAGGCACTCACCTACACACACAGGTGACAAATGTTTACACTGCAAACCAGCTAACTCCAGTGGAAGACGCCTATCGCATAATCAAAGGAGGGGACCATCCAATCATCTTCGGCCGGAAAGATGATCCACAGCCCTTCACCATAGAGAAGGCCGATCACGAATCAGATGCCGGGAGACTGCCTCTGTATCTTTATAGCCCCCAATCCAAATACCTCATGCAAAAACAGGGATATGATCTGGAGACTAAACCAGGTTTGAACTACGGTACCGGTCGACGATTACCTTTGAAGCCACCAGTCCCAGTTGGCAAACCACGGGACTACTACAACAAGACTCAATGTGGACTAAGGTATGTTACGCCCGCAACGACCCCTGAAAGTTCAGATAAGGAATGCGACTGGCATTCACATTCAACCGGGTCACCAACTTCTGATTCGGATACCAGCATCGAAGACGTATTCAGACAAGTCCTGTCAGTCAATATGGCATTCGTCGACGCTTACGAAGAAGACGAAGACATCCCTGAAATCCTCGAATTGGAGCCGTGGGCCCAACAGCTGGATGCACAATGGGAAAAACGGTTCGAACAGAGAGAACCCCCTACTGAATATGAGGTTATACAGGTCGACCTCGACAGCGAATCTTCTCCAAAGCTAATCTTCGTTAGTAAAAGCCTGACAGACGAAAACGAGAATCACTACTGGAACTTGTCAAAGAATATATTGGTGTGTTCGCCTGGAGCTATGAAGACATGCCAGGACTAAACCCCGAGGTTGCCCTTCACAAGCTCAACATTCGGCCAGATGCAAAGCCGGTCAAACAACAACAGCGACGCTTCTGCCCAGGCATCATGGATGCGATCGAAGCTGAAGTCAACAAACTGATAGCCAGCAGCTTCATTCGTGAAGAATAACATCCAGACTGGGTCGCCAACATAGTACCAGTCCTCAAGAAGAATGGAAAGATTCGAATCTGTATCGACTTCCGCAATCTGAATGAGGCATGTCCCAAAATGAATTCTCCCTCCCTATCACAGACATCATGATCGACAACACATGCGGCTTCGAACGTATGTCATTCATGGATGGCTTCTCGGGGTACAACCAAATCAAGATGTCTCCTGACGACGAAAAGCATACATCATTCCGAACACCGATTGGCACAAACTGCTACACAGTCATGTCTTTCGGTTTAAAGAATGCTGGCGCCACATATCAAAGAGCCATGAGTATCATCTTCAGAGACCACTTGCGCAAGACTGTGGAGTGCTATATTGACAACATCGCCGTCAAGAGTCGTTATAAGGGAGATCATCTGCAGGATCTAAGGACGGTATTCGACCTGATGCGAGCACACAACCTGAAGATGAATCCTACAAAATCCTTCTTGGGCGTATCCAGCGAAAAATTCCTGGGTTTTTTATTACAGCCCAGAGGATTCATGTCGATCCGGAGAAGACGAAGGCAATTATGGAGATGGGTCCCCCGAGAAATCTCTGCGAACTCAGAGGCCTTCAAGGGAGGCTAGCTTACATCAGGAGGTTCATTGCTAACCTCTTCGGACGATGTCGGCCATTCACCCATCTCATGAAGAAAGGCATCTCGTTCGTATGGGATGAAGAGTGCCAACGTGCCTTCGACAACATCAAAGAATATTTGTCGAACCCTCCAGTCCTGGTGGCCCCTGTTGCTGGGAAACCTTTCTTACTATATGTGCGAGCAATGGAGCATTCCTTCGGCGCTCTGCTGGCACAAAACAATGATGCGGGCCATGAACAAGCTATATATTACCTCAGCCGAATGATGATTGGGCCAGAGCACCGATACACCGCCGTGGAGAAGGAATGCCTCGCCCTGGTGTTCGCCATTCAAAAGACGCGGCACTATGTCACAGGACAAACCATACATGTGATCTCACGAGTCAACCATCTCAGGGTCCTCATGACTAAACCAGGGGCACTCAGCTCCCCCGCTCGCCACATGGGCAATATTGATGTCCCCTTATCATATGATCTTCGTCCCGCAAAAGGCTGTTAAAGGTCAAGCTCTGGCAGACTTTTTAGCAGCCCACCCAGGCTCGGATTCGTCCAGAATATATGAAGGAATCCCAGATGAGGTCGCCGAATCTCATGCAACCTCTCATGATAATATATGGCGAATGTTCTTCGACGGTGCCTCCAGGAGCAGACCTAAGGGCAACATCGTCGTCGGAGTCGGGGTGGTGCTGGTTTCTCCTTCCGGGTTGGTGATCAATCGCGCTTACTCTCTCACAGAGCCCTGCTCTAACAATGTGGCCGAGTACAACGCTTTGGTCATTGGCCTCCAACTTGCAAAAGAGCTGGGGGTAGAATATCTTGAAGCATACGGCGATTCGCAGTTAATCGTCAATCAGATCCGGGGCTCGTACGAAGTCCGCCATGAAGACATGATCCCCTATCACCAAATAGCGATCAATATCATTTCGTCATTTGAGGGATTCTTCATCGAGCATTTTCCCAGACTCTAAAACATCGAAGTCGATGTCCTAGCAGGCCTTGCCGCTTCCCTAGCAGTGCCAAATCATACTCACCATTCGGTTGACGTGATAGGACACGAACTGGTCTGCCCCAAGAACAACGTTCAATACGTGGCAGGTTATTTCGCCCAGACGATCGACGAAGCGCCAGACTGGAGACAACTATTCATAGACTTCGTAGTCTATGACATCCTGCCCGAAAACCCAAAGGAAGCTACTTCCATCAGAAGGCGTTCTCTCAGATTCTTCTACGATACAGAGACGAAAATGCTGTATCGCCAATCCTACGATGGATTACTGCTTCGATGCCTGTCAAGCGCAGAAGCCAAAGAGGCCATACGCGAAGCTCATGACGGTGTCTGCGGTGTCCATCAGCCTGGCCCTAAATTACAAGACCGTCTTCGCCAAATGGGCTACTACTGGTCCACGATGGTAGCAGATATGATAGCTTACGCAAGAAAGTGCAAAGCCTGTCAAGTCCACGCAGACTTCATCCACCAGCCATCCGAGTTTCTACATCCGACAGTGGCATCCTGGCCATTTGAAGCATGGGGAATGGATATCATCGGTCCGATCACTCTACCTTCTTCCCGAGGACACCGCTTCATACTCGCCATTACAGATTACTTCTCCAAATGGGCGGAAGCTGTTCCACTTGCAGAAGTGAAAACTTCAAATGTGATCAGCTTCCTCAAGCACCACGTCATCTATCGCTTTGGACTGCCCCGAAGGATCATCCACGATAATGGTCCGCAGTTCGCAAGCCATGCCTTCTACCGGTTCTGCGACAAGCATCGCATCCAGAATATTGCTTCAACACCATACAATCCGGCAGCGAATGGGTTAGCAAAGCATTCAACAAAACAATTATCAAACTTCTCAAGAAGTTCGTGTCTTCCAACAAACGCGACTGGAACGAGAAGCTTGGTGAATGCTTATGGGCATACCCTACTACAGTCCGAACAGCCACTGGGAACACGCCATTTTCTATGGTACACGGAAGTGAGGCAGTCCTCCCGTTGGAGACTCAAATTCTCTCACTCCGCGTCGCCCTTACTTACCAATTGACGACGGACGGTAACTACCGTCGCCGGCTACAAGAGTTGGAGGCCTTAGATGAAAAGCGCCTCTTGGCTCAGCAATGAATCGAGCTATACCAAGCACGCATCTCCGGAGCCTTCAACAAGAAGGTTAAATTAGAATATTCAAG
>JANAVB010028201.1:0-11510 GCA_029216955.1 Iris pallida
CTGGATCTGGATTCTGGATCTTTCCTAGTGAGATTAGACTCCCCCAACTCCATAGAATGAGTGATCTTGGATGTCCCGTGGAGCATTAACGACGACCTTCTTGCTGTTGAAAGATGTGATCGGGGTAAATTACCGAAAGAGTATAGTTTCCAATACGCAAACTTCTGGGTGCATCTACACATAATTCCTCTGAAGTTTCTCAACTACAAGGCAGTCGCCAGGATAGATGAAGCCATTGGTGCGCCAAGACAAAACTCAATGACAGATGAACTGAAATGGAAAACTTATGCCCGGCTTAAGATCCTCAATGATATCACCAAACCCTTAAAGAAATCTATCTCCACTATCATCGACTGATCAGTGCTAGGGGAAGTCCGTGTAAAGTACGAGCGGTTGCCACATATTTGTGCTTTCTGTGCAAGGGTTGGTCACTCAATTGTGGGCTGTAAAGAAAGAGATATGTTCATATCTCTTATAACTGAAGATTGGACTGAAGAGGAAAAATCTAGGATAACCGATCTACTTAAACCAAGGATTAATGAATGAGACTATAGGGCGGACCAGCAGAGAACGTTGAGTAGGCAGAACAAGGCAAATCCGGATAACATCGGCGAACTCTTTCACCGACATAGCTCAGAATTTGAAGACATGAGGGAAAGATCAAATATCAACTACTCTGATCAAATCCTTAACCCGGCACCTCCAAAACCAATCCACAACCTACAGGTGGAAAAATACCAACCACCGCACCTGAGGACAACTCATCAACTTGGCACAGATGCCTCCCCTAACCGAGATTCCCTGAGCTCCAACCCTATTGATGATAGCCCCTTGCATCCAAATCATGATACATCAACATCATACCTACCTACTCGAGATAGGACAGACACTAATTACGAGGCAGACAAGGTAGGAAGGAGCCACATTGAATTAATGGAAACTGATGAGGGTGGGCCAGATCCACACATTATGATGTAATCAACCCAGAGAGAGAGACATAGTATGCAACGACCACATCTTCTAGTGGGGCCCCCAGATTGGAGGCTTTCGTTCCTGCTCATGACTCTAAAACCCTAATCCTCTATGATAGCCTGGATAACAGGATGATACAATACACTGAGCTACACCCATCCCCCCAAACCAACGAAGGCCATCCACCACTCTCATCTGTTAGCCGTAGAAGCATCAAATTTCAGGCCAGAGTCCCTATGTGCCATAAATTCTCATGCGCTCCATACTGATATACACCACAACAGATAAGAGCACTCGACGTAGTAGAACACAAACAAAGAGTATAAGGTATTAAGAAACTAGGCTTTTTATTTCATATGAAAGTCTATTACATGTCTAAAACTCTTTACAAAGGAGAATTATTTTTACAAAAGAGAAAGAAAAACATAAAAGCTACAGCCAGGCTCATCACTCAAGTGCTACAGCCAGGCGCATCATTCTAGCATCTCAGCGTAGGCGCATCCCTGTGCATAGTCAGAGCGAATCACTTCCTCGTCAACATGCAGACACTGTAGCAGGAGGAGTGGCTCTTCTAGCCAAACAAAATTGGGGCATAATAGCCCTGTCTTGCGGCTCTTCCAACATAACAAAAATTGGGGCATGACCGTCCCGATCTTTGGATGCAACAGGCACCTTCAGCCTGTGCTGGGACACGACGATCCCGATATTTGGATGCAACAGACACTTTCACAGGCTTGTACGAAAAAAAGGCCGATAGCGAAAGAACTAACTCAGCGCATCTTCACCTTCGGAAGGAGCTCGTCGTCAAAGCTTCTTCGAATGAGGAGTTCGACGGTTCGCCAAAGCAGGGGGCCAGTCGAGTTCATCTCCATTTTGGAAAGATAAGTGAAGAGTGGAAATAAGCTTCCCTTCATACGGCTATTTATAGACCCGGGCAGCCCACAACTGTGCGCCAAGTGGAAGGCTCTTCGAATTTTGAGCAATAAATTTGCATTCATGGCAATGAACCTGTCTCTTCGTATTCTGCTAAAATCAAGGCAACCATTAATGTCTAGAAGAACTCAACAGATAGGCTAAAGAGGATGCGACACATGGCAGATGCACCATCGACATCATGCGTATACGCCCAGTGGGACATAGACCCATGCGTCCAGATCGGAATTAATCGATGCGCCCCTTTGAAACATGTCATCATCTAGCATTGAATGCTAAGTGACAAAGGCGGCAACACATCTTCCAAAGAGTCGCCCAATCAACCGCCCTTTACAGAAAATGAAGCACTGCTGACATCAGCACCATCATTACACTTTTGGTCGGCTACAACTATCCTTGCCACGTAGCCGATCAATCATTTCGCATGCGCCTCGCAGCCATGCGCCTAGAAGACTACATGCACCTCAAAAGCGATGCGCCCCCCAGACTTACTCCTGATCTCAAGACAGAAGCTAAGTCTCTGCATGCGCTTCCATAGCCATGCGCCCAAAAGCTCTGCATACGCTTCAAAAGCCATGTGCCTGGACTTACCTATGATTCCTACCCCATGCGCCTGATCCTAGGCGCATCATGATGTGAAGCCCTACATACGCCTCAAAAGCCATGTGCCTGGACTCGTTCCGGATCCCTAAAGACAGCAGCTCAGTCCTCTCCATGCGCCCGATCCTAGGCGCATCAAGACAGATCAGTCTCCCCTAAATCTGAGATCTTTGAGCCATGAACATGTGCCATGTGTCATTTGACTCAGTTCTGCCTACGAATGGGTGCTAACCGCCCAAGATCTCAGCAACAACCGAATCCTCGCAACTACCACGTGTCAGCTCCACCGCAGCCCAACGTAGCAGTTCAAACAGATTCGAGGTGCATCATCCACGTGACTTCGCCAGCATCAGCTACGTGGCGTTCCCACACCCAGGCGCATCCTACATATGCGCGCAAAGGTAGCTCATCTTGCTGCCTATTAATAGAAGGACCATTCCTTCAACATAGAGGGAGATATAGAGATATATACATGGAGGTATATCTACAGATTATATCCAGAGAGCATGAGAGATACATCGCATCTTCTTTCCCTCAAAATGCTCCGACATCCAGAGCAACCCTGACCTTCAGATAATTCAAGATCGTCGTCAAATCGTCAATGAAGTCAACGTATTACCACTCGCTCCACCAACACAGTTCCCAGATAAAAACAAAAGTGTACTCAAAGGACTACATCTAAGTCATATATTGTATAATATTCTGTTTGTAATCGAAATACAAAAGTTGCAATCAAAAACCTTTTGTGTCCCCCTTTTCGATGGCGAACAAACTGGCGACTCTGCTGGGGACGTCCTTCTCCTCCAACGAGAAGGTTATGTTACAATCTGACGACATCAAGATGGGCTCCTCCCATAAAACACTTGTGGTGCACCTCGATCAACAGGCGTATGAGGAGTCCATCTCTGAAGGCAGCACAAGTCCTTCGAAGCGACTACCAAAGAAGAAGAAGACTCGCCGAGTCTGGGTGCGCAAGGGCAATGCACCTAGCACCATCGCTGAAGGGGATGCGCCACCACAACTGACCCTTTCTGTTGACGTTTCCAGCAACCAAGATGTGCCCAGTGGTGCAGCACATCTGTCAGGAAAATGTGGTATTGAATGCATTTCCCAACTATCTTCTTCCCAGTCGAAGAAGATGCTCCAACGGAGCAGAGGCGCAGCCAATCTCCCGTGCATGAACTCTGGTGCACAGGAGAAAACATCTGTCTTTGATAGACTCACTCGCTGTCATGGTGAGGCAGAATTAGATTCTGAGTACTATGCGCCTTCGCGGGCTAGTACAAAGAAATCCAAGGCAGCACAGGACAAGCGCCCCAAATGTGCTACGCCAATAGCGAACCAGAAGCATGCACTCAAAATCATGCGTGCTGCTGATGGCAAGCAGTACAGGGTTGACTCGGGTGCACTTGCGAGCCGACCTTCAAAGTCGCTGTCCCGCTTGGACGCATCTACTGTGTTTCGAACCAAGTCAGGCAGGGCAAAATCTGCGACGTTGAACCCATGCACCCACTTAGGTGGTGCACATGAAGTAGGTTCAAGTTGCAATAAATGTTGTTCCCCCACCAATGATCTGGGCGTATCTCATGTGCGTGAACTAGATCAGGGGGTGCAGCATTCACATGACCACCCTGGCGCTTGGCCTTGCCATGCGCCTGAAGAGGGTGTCAAAGTGGAACTCTCCCATCATGATATGCGTAACGTGATCACTCACAAACGTAGACTGAGAGAGCTGACCAATAAGCACAATACGCCCCTTACAGGGCACACTTGTGCCATAGTCACCATCAAATGCTGTTGTTGCAAGACAACAGCTCTACCACAAAGGCAGTTCGTTTTTTAGTGACTGCAATCTACAGCACCCATCTGATGTCACCTCGGTAAGAGAGTGCCAATTAAAGACGAAGAGAAGCCTAATATCGCTTCATGCCATGTTGTCACCAACTCTCACCTATCCGGGACAAAGACAACTGCCAACTCCTCGACCTCTGTAACGTCATCCAAGAGTCATCCGAGGAAGAACAAGATGGTAATCCCATCCTCAAGGGTGTTCAAAAGCACCTGGGCAAGGAAGAAGTCTCTGGCTGAAGTAGTGGCTGCGGGTAGTCAAATTTCTGACAATCCTCCTCTTGAAGGCGAGGAAGTCCCCCAAGGAACCAACCTCGACGTAGCTAGGGGTAGCCAATACGAGGCCTCGAAAGAAGAGGCCATTCCACAGGAAAGTGAAGTCGAGAGTGAGGCTTCAACAGATCCATCCACTTCTACCTATGTCACGACAGCTTACATGGCAGGGGGTGGTGATGAAGAAGAACCAGACACTCCCACTCCGAACATCGTGCAACGCATAGACACTTTGGAAGGGGGCCTCAAAACTATCTCTGTCTCTATGCAAACCTTGACTCAAGCACTGTTCGAGATTACGACCACTCTAGCAAGGGCACCTGTCTTCACAGTCCTGATCCTGATACCAATAGGGAATGAAGTATACCCCCTCAACGGATATCTTCTGGTGCAGATCATCGTGCCGCACCCCGGATATCGGCCCCTTCCAATATCCAACTTCAGGCTTTACCACCTTCACCTGCTCCCAGCTCTACAGAAGATCTGGTCGAGATGATTAGAGACCTGCGTGAGCGCTTTGAGGCTCGAATAGGCAGGAGGAGCGTCAGAAGATGGTAATCCCGCAACTTATCCCCTCGAGCGGAACAAGGTGGTCTATCCTTCCAAGTATAAACCACAAACACTGATGCCATATGACGGAAAGGATTCTCCTCGTCGGTAACTGACATACTTCATGTCTCAGACGGGGCATCTCCCGAAGGAAGATGCCCTACTCACAAGCCTGTTTGTTGGGGCATTAAAAGGAGTTGCCAATGACTGGTACTGCAGTCTCCCTGAAACTCCATATCATCTTTCGATAACTTGACATGCCTTTTCCTCGATCGGTTCTACGACGGTGGAAAAGACATGACCATGTCGTCTCTCATAGAAGTTCGTCAGACGAAAAGGAAACTGTTCGAACCTTCATCGAGCATTTTCGACAAGCATGCCTAAGGTTACCTCCGGGTAAGCCAGAACATGCACTCATTGACTCCTGCAGCATGAACATGATCCCTGCAATCAAACTCTGGCTCAACTCTTCTCCGCCTCCTGATTAGAGTTCATTGATTATCGAAGCCGAGGTCGCTGAAAAGAAGGCACATAATGCTCGCCTTCTGGGGGTTAACTTCCCCTACCTTTGACGACAAAGCGAAGCGGCCTGCTACCAACAACAGTGGGCATGAGGCAAAAGGGAAGCAGGCATTGACTGTCAATGCTTCTAAAAGTACGCAGGGCCCCGCTCAGAAGCCTCTACCTGCACCGAGACTAAAGATGGTCTACCCCTTCAATGATGAGGATACATTACAACTCTTCGAGATGCTGAAGCAGAGCGACAAAATTAAGTTGCCTGATCTAAAACGTCCTGATGAGGTGGGCAAAGTCGGCGACCCAAGGTACTGTCACTACCATCGGTTCGTGGGACATCCTACTCAAGGCTGCTACATCCTCAAAGACTACATACAGCGCATGATCAATGTGAATGTCATCTCAGTCGATTACGAGGAGAAGACCGTCTCGGCCAACATGGTGTCACTCCAGTTCAGCACCTTGCCGCCTACCACAGCTCAAGATGGTGTTGTCCCTATTCCGAAGGCGACAATGGATGTAGTCAACCTTCTTCCAGCTCATGACAACACGAGTGGACTGATTCCACTCACCACACCTCGTGGAGAGATCATCTGGGTTCATCCAGATCTTGCTCCGAAATTTACTCAGCCGACGGTACGTTTTACCTCCAAGGCCAAAGGCAAGAAGATCAAGTCTTGCCAAATGGTGACTACCTCCCCTAAGGAGGCACTTCTTGTACAAAAGCATTCACAGCAGAACGCTCAACCAGAGGAGGCCCCTGTCGAAGTGGCACCTCTCGTCACCTCCTCGGCTGCTCTAGGAGAGAGTCCTTCCCAACCTCCAACAGTTGACAAACAGAAGCAGAAAGATGCTCGCTTTGACAGTCCTCTACAAAGAGACAACGCTTCAGGGTTAACCAAACCCTACAACTTTGACATACTGGCACAACTTGCCAGTACCCCAGCTCAGTTGTCCCTATTCGAACTCCTCCGTCTATCCAAAGACACTCGGGAGGCTCTCTGCGAAGTCCTGAAGGATGCGAAGTCTTTCATCAGTCAGGTCAAGCAGCCTGAAGACGATCCAACAGCATATCTACACTGCCATAGTGTGGTGGAAATCATCCCCAACATCACATTCACTCAACAGGACATGCTGCTCAAGAACAACATGCACAACAGACCCCTGTACTACACAGGGTATGTTAGGGCCATCAAGGTGGATCGAATGCAGATCGATCCTGGGTCTTCTCTCAGCATCATCCCCTGAATTCTGCTCCAGACACTGGGGATCCTGATGTATCATCTGATGGCATCCCACACTACAATCAGTGGCTTCAATGTCAGCAAAAGTGAGCTGCTGGAGAAGATTCGGCTCAAGTGTCATATCGGTGATCTCCAGACCGAAGTGACTTGTTATGTTATGGATGCGGATGTCAACTACAACATTCTATTAGAGCGCCTGTGGCTACACGAGTACATGGTGGTGCCATCCACTCTCCATCAAAGTATGAAGTACGTATCCACCAATGGCATCGTCCGAACAGAGTTTGTTGATGTCGATCCCTTCAGAGGAATTGAAGCATTCTTCACGAATGCGGACCTATACAAGTCAATTAATCTCGAAGATGAAGCCAATGACGTCGTCAATAAAGCTGAAGCCGAAGCTGATTTGGAGGCAGAAATGATAACCGAGGCTCCCTTGAAAGTGAAACTCAAAGGGAAGCCACCTCAAACATCGCCTCCTATGGTTGCTAAACTTCACGGGAAGGCACCAGCTTCCCTGGACGGAGCATCCACGGAAGCCCCCTTGAAGGTAAGACTTAAGGGGAAATCTCCTCAAGTTGTGGCTCCCCTCGTAGCCAAACTACGGAAAAAGGCACCAACCGTCGGGACAACAACTGAGGCACCCCTCAAGGTACGGCTTAAAGGCAGACCTCCTCAGTCGTCGGCACCTCTCACCGCCAGGCCATGGAAAAGGCCCCAACGTCTTTTTCAGCACAGACTCAAGAGCCAACACGGGTCAAGCTCCCGATGGACTCTCCTGAACTGCCTAAAGCTACTCAAGTGCTCACTGACGAAGAAATAGAGGAGTACATATCCGCCAATGTGGATGCACCATCCCTTGATGATGTAATCCCTCGGGACAAAATTTCATATTTTATCAATAAAAGGGTGTCTTTCAATTATTCTAGTCTTCCATACTGGAATATGATGTATACTTTAAATAATGCCCTGCAGTCGTTACAAACACAAATAACGACTGTAAATCATGTAAATCGAGTCATCTCGTACAAGGAGTCTGTTACATAGTCCCGTCTCAGAACCAGGACGAGAGGCCTATCATCTTCGGCAAAGTCGAGCGTCATCAAGACCTTCTACCGGTAGAGCCAAAACTCAACACCGACAGAATATAAATTTACAGGTACAATGATCGAGCCAAATATCTCATCCAAAAGATGGGTTATAACCTAAAAAGCGGCCAGGGTCTGAACTATGGCAAAGGGTCGATGTCTTTCCCTACGACTTCCCGTGCCGAAAGGAAAGTCGCAGGACTATTATCACCATACTCGATAGGGGGGTAGCTACGTCACGCCTCCGACAACCCCGGAGAGTTCAGAACCAGAGGATGTCACACATTATCACTAGTCTGAAGCTTCTACTTTGGACTCTGACACTAGCATCGGCCTAATCTTCAGGAAAGTGCTGTCAGCCACATAACATACGTACATCCTTCAGAAGATGAAGACGACGACCAGGCAATAAAGTTCTTCGAAGAAGAACCCTAGGCTCAACGCCTAGGTGTGCAATGGGAATCTCACTTTGAACTACGGGAACCCCCTACTGAAGACGAAGTCGAGCAAATCGACCTCGGGGATGGATCTTCCTCCAAACCTATCTTCATCAGTAAGAGCTTAGCAGGAAAGGACCAAAAATCTTTGGTCCAACTAGTCAAAGAATACATCGATTCTTCGCATGGAGCTACGAAGACATGCCGGGACTCGACCCACAAGTCGTAATGCACAAGCTTAATATCTTACCTGACACTAAGCCCGTTAAGCAGCAACAGCGATGCTTCCGTCCCAACATCATGGACGCCATCGATAAAAAAGTAGATAAGCTCATAGGCAGCAAGTTTATTCACGAAGAGCAACATCCAGACTGGATGGCTAACATCGTTCCCGTCACTAAGAAGAACGAGAAGATCCGGGTCTGCATCGACTTCGGGATATCAACTCTGCTTTCCAAAAGGAGGAATTTCAACTCCTGATCACCGACGTAATGATCGACGACACATGTGGCTTCGAGCGCATGTCCTTCATGGACGGGTACTCGGGCTACAACTAGATCAAGATGTTCCCAGACGATGAAAGACACACGTCGTTTAGGAATCCGAAGGGGGTTTACTGCTACACAGTAATGCCCTTGGCTTGAAGAATGCAGGTGCCACATACCAACTAGTAATGAGCGCCATCTTCCGTCAGCATCTCCGCAAAACAGTCGAGTGCTACGTTGACGATATCACCGTCAAAAGCCGTCTTCGGAGTGATCACCTACAAGACCGGAAGACAGTCTTCGATCTCATGCAGGCGCACCAGCTTAAGATGAACCCCGCTAAATCTTTCATTGGGGTTTCTAGTAAAAAAATTCTTGGGCTTCATTATCACTGCAAAGGGCATTCACGTCGATCCCGAGAAGACCAAAGCCATCCTTGACATGGATCCTCCGAAGAACCTTAGAGAACTTCGAGGCCTACAAGGATGTCTCGCATACATCCGAAGGTTTATTGCAAACCTTTTCGGGAAATGCCAACCCTTCACCAAGATCATGAAGAAGGGACTCTCCTATGTCTGGATGAAAGAATGACAGAAAGCTTTTGAAGACATCAAAGCTTATCTGACGAGTCCCCCAGTTCTGGTGGCACCCATCGCAGGCAAACCATTTTTGCTCTATGTTCGTGCAATGGACCATTCCCTTGGCGCTTTGTTGGCCCAGAACAATGAAACAGGCCATGAGCAAGCTATCTACTACCTAAGCAGGATAATGGTCGGGACCGAACATCGGTACAACCCCGTTGAAAAAGAATGTCTAGCTCTGGTGTTTGCCATCCAGAAGACTCGCCATTATGTCTCGGGACAGACAATTCACGTCATCTCCTGAGTCAATCTGTTCATAGTCCTCATGACAATGCCAGGAGCGCTAAACTCCCGGTTAGCTACTTGGGCGATACTATTGACACCATATGACATAGTATTCATCCCGCAAAAGGATGTCAAGGGCCAAGCACTGGCCGATTTCCTAGCTGTGTACCCAATTTCGGAATCGTCCAGACTCTATGAAGGCATTCCAGATGAAGTACGAGAATCAAACATTACCGATGAGAAGCCCGTTTGGCGGATGTTCTTCGACGGTGCTTCAAGAACAGGCCCCAAAGGCCAGATCATTGCAGGAGTGGGGGTAGTCCTGATCTCCCCCGACAAGCTGGTCATCCAGTGCGCCTACTCCCTTTTAGAGCCGTTGTCCAACAACGTTGCGGAGTACAACACTCTCATCATGGGACTCCAGTTGGCAAAGCAGCTGGGGGTAGATTTATAATGCCTGTAGTTCGTATTACGTATCTTGGAATACGTGTACGTATTTTATTTTGTATTGCATATCTCTTGGCTTGGCTCGGTTTGTTTTGGGTTGGTTCGGCTAGGCTTGGGTTGCCTTGGTTCATCATGAACCAAGGGGAGAACCCCCCTACCACCACCATCCCCATTTATTAACCCCCCTCTTTCTCTCTCTTCATTATTCTTCTTCTTCTCCACATTTACTTCTACACCTACCAGGAAGGAGAGAGAGAGAGAGAGCTTAGGCAAGTGCAAACTTGCTTCATGATGGATCTCATTTTATTGTTCCATTCTCTTCCTTACTAGATTTTAAGCCTCTTTAGAACTGGAAGTTTTCGGTTTTGATGGTTATTTTTGTAGATCTAAGTTTTAAGTTCCTTCTTGTTTAGTTTTCTTGGTTTTGATCTCTAAAACTTGGTTATTTTTGAAAACTAATGGTTCTATGTTGTAGAGAATTTAATTTCATTCAGTTTTAGCTTTTGTTTCGCTTGATTTCGACTCCGGATGAGTAAGTTATGGCCATTACAAGTTTTCGGAACTTTCATGGCTGAACTTGCTGTTTGGGGACGATGAAACCCCATGCGCCGGGAACCTCATGCGCCCGGGAGGCCATGCGCCGGGAGGCCATGTGCCGTGAAGTCCCGGCAACGCATCCCTTAACTCCGAGCGTGTCATGCGCGTAGGTTCCCTACGCGCATGTATTGAAGATGCAACGTGAGTTTCTCATGCGCCGATTGTGCAGAAATTCCATGCGCCGATTTGTGCAGGAATCTCATGCGCCGATTTGTGCAGAAATTTCATGCGCCGATTTGTGCAGAAATCTCATGCGCCAATTTGTGCAGAAATTCCATGCGCCGATTTGTGCAGGAATCTCATGCGTCGATTTGTGCAGGAATCTCATGCGCCGATTTGTGCAGGAATCTCATGCGCCGATTTGTGTAGGAATCTCATGCGCCGATTTGCGCAGGAATCCCATACGCCAATTTGTACAGGAATCCCATGCGCCGATTTGTGCAGGAATCCCATGTGCCGATTTGTGCAGGAATTTACTGTTTTTGCCTGTTTAAGTTATTTTGTAGCTAGAATCTTGAAAAACATAAAACATGAAAGTTGTAGATCTTTTCCTTGGCTTCAAAAATATGTTATTAGTTATTTTATACAATCTTTCTCATTCATAATGTAAGAATAGAACACGATAGTGGCTCGCTGTGGCGCACTCTTGACAAGT
>JANAVB010028202.1:0-34427 GCA_029216955.1 Iris pallida
TTCTATAATCATATCGTTTGGAATCCTCGCCACGCCGACTAGTATAGCTGCGAGAAATCTCCAATCTCATGACCAAGATATGTACATCTGAAGTCAGGTCTCTACGTTTCCGCCACGCCGCTAATATAGCTGCGATAAACTCCTGGTTCCACACCAAGTAGTCGTTTAGCTTCCCTATTATTCCGTCAACATATTTATCAGAAAATATCGTAATTCAGGCCATAAAATTCATCTCGATATGAAAAATCAAAATCAGCGATGATCTAACAAAAATCAAATTCAATAATAAGGACAATGGCGAACAGAAACAAAGAAATGATTTTAAATTGACATTCAACCAAGATTCTCAAGGGTCGTCCCAGGAATCTCTCAAAAGTCCTAAGCAAAGATATCAATATATCACATGATAAGATATCGTCAAGGAAGGACAATTTATTTCAAAATGCAAGAAGAGTTTGTCATGGTAATCAAAAGATTAGAATTTTTCTAATATGTGATTGAGTAACTCCTATCATAACCTAAAACCTATATCCTAAGAGCAGGCTCGTAACTAGTACTCTAAGTCGAGTACCATTACGAAATCGTACTAGTTGCGACTCTGACCTGCATAGGCCACCACAAAAATGTCACGACCCGCACCCTGTTTAGAGGCACGAGCACGTGGGTACGTCCAGCCTACCGCAGTATCACGGTAGAACGCTGTAAAGGTCATCTAGATATATATAGAATCTAAGACACAAATATAACATGTCATCCTGCACGGAGGAATATAACCATAACTCAATCACATAATTCTAAGGAAGGTAAACACGATGATCAAGATAAATATAAAGATGATATAAATAGTCTGAAATAACCGAGCAACAATCACAAGTTCAGAGACCAAGACATAAAATATCCCAAAAAATACTGCAAGTCTCAAAGTATCAAACTGGAATGTAATCAAGACAAAATCTAGGTGAACTAGGTCACTACTGGCGGTGCGTCCTCTACGAGCACGGGCCCACAGGCTGGTCCTGGTCGTAGGCTCCATCTATGCCAAACTCGTAGTAGATCGGCAATCGCAATGCATCTAAATCCTATGAAAAAAACGGGTTATCCTGTCAGGATATGAGCAAGTGACAAACGCCAACATAGTTCCATGTGAATTAACAAATACTATAAGAGACAATCATAATAAAATACAAGATGAATATCAAGACTGAAAGTAAAACGGTACAAGAGAACTAGATATCATATCATGTGAGATATAAGATAAAACTGGAATATAAATAAATGGAAAGTAATCTGCGGTATGATGTAAACATAAAAATAAAGTGCCATGAGATATTAGAAGTTATGTGATCGGCTTGGGTCAAGATCAGGCTGTTCCATTTGACCGGCTATGCACAGGTAGTATAATATAGGGATCAGGCCGGCCAACATGGAAAGCTATGCAAGTAGTATAAGGTCAGGCTACACCCTACGTGGTGAGGGTGGAGCTATGCACAAGTAATAAACTAAGGGTAATGATCACATAACCTCTAATAACTCCCCCATCTCCGAGTAGTATAATGAATCCAGACATGACAGGTCATGACACGGGATTCAAAGAGCAGGGGGCCAGCCCACTCCCAAATTAGTGTCTATACAAGTACAAGAAAATATCGAATAATGTACTCATATACCAGGTAAACCAGGAATGACATCTCATGACGAAATTCATGTATACTAGTCCATGTATTCTCGTGTCGAGAATCAAGTATAATACTACAACTGAATCGGATATAGTAGATATCAAGATAATGAAAACTATCAGATAATATACTCGCCTGCTGTCCTGAGCTGAGAAAAATTGAAACTACAAACCACTCAAGGAGCCACAAATGGTCAACTCGCACAACTGACTCTAATGCTGAAACAGACATTACCAATGTTCTCAGAATGATCAAATTAGCTAGAAATGCCTACCCATAAGTCCAATTCTGGACACATGGACAAACGTAATTTTGGATCAAAATGGTATCCGCCGTTGGACCCACTTTGTACCGAAAAATATGCCAAAATCTACGTCTCTAAAGTCATCAAATAATCTATCTACAGGTCCGGTTTGACGAGACAAACCAACGATATGTCCAATTTTGGATTCGGGTGAGCTGTGCACAAAATCACCATTGAGTGGGATTGTGGGCCCGCCAAAATGGCATCCCAATCAACGTCAGAATCGGACCAAACTTGGCATACAGAACCAGAAAATATTTTGAGTCCAATGGCGTAAGTTTCGTCGTAATTTGATGAGTGTGCACAAAGTAATTGACAAATATGCAAAAGGTCGATACGGTAAATTTTGACGGATACGTATCAAATTCGTCGCGCACACGCGACCAATTTGAATTCCGTCAAAGCCTGCACGACCACGAAGTTGATACGCACCTTTCGATGCTTTCGGTTCGCGACCACGTCGCCCGATTGACGGGACGGACGGCGTATCGGGACAATTTTACTAAAAATCCACTTTTGATAATCAGTTTTTTCTTCAACTTCACAAATCAATAACTTTCTGTACAGTGCATGAAATTTAATTCTACAAAAAAGTTTTAAATCCCTATAGGTTGTCTACAAGTCCTTCAGACGATTTTGAAAACTCGCAACACGCTGGTCGCAAATCGGCCACAAAGTTGGGGTTTCGGGACAGTTTCTAAACCCAGAAAATCGAATTTTTTTCTCAATTTTGGAACTCGTCTTTCGTCTCACATGGTGCGAATCGGCACGAACTAATTAAAGAGATTAAAGGGGTATATATTGGGATCATACCTGACCAAGTGGTTCGCAAAACGACGGAGCGAAGGAGAAATCTATTTCGAAGTTGGCCCTTCGCTAACAGTTTCCGCGCGGGTGGGATGCTCGTTGCACGTTTCCCGGCGATGGACGGCCGCGGGTTGGTCGACGTCGATGTCAGGGTGCACGTTGGGTTGGGGGTGACGGCTAGGGTTTGGTTTTGTAAAAATTTTCCTCTCTTTCTCCCTATATATATATATATAGATATATATAATATATATATATATATATATATACATATATATGTCCGCTCGGGTTACAATAGGAAACGGGGGGGGGGGGGTTGCGCTCGGACTTCGTAAGCAGCCTGCTGCAGCTTTGCTTTTGGGGGCGCGTGAGTGTTTGTTACTTTTTGTTTATTAATCTTTTTTTTTTCTTTATTCATTAAACCTTTAACCTTTTGCTTTTATATATATATTTATACACACACATAAATACATGCATACATGCAAACATACAACATACATACATACATACATATATATTATTATTTATTATATTTACACATATACGTATATTCTTTTATAAAAAAAACCCATAATATTTACCCATTAATATATATTATATATATATATATATATATATATATATATATATAATATATATATATATATATATATATATATATATAATTATATTATATATCCCATAAATGGAATAATAAATAATATATATATAAATAAAATTAGAATTTATTTATAACAAAACTATTTTTTTTATATATCAAATATATTAAACTTTTATAAATAACAACTCTACCAGTAAAATACTTATTTAAATAATAATATAAAAATACTAACAATAGTATTAAAATATTAAATAATAATATAAAAATAAATGATCATATTAGTCCTATCCAGGAAAAGTGGGGGTGACACAGACTTACTAGTTTTTGAAGACACAACATGCAAGCAAATAGTGTCAGAATGAAGTAGCGCAAGTGAAGCCTTGTGGGAAGACATTTGTTTGGGAGAGTATGAATGATTCTTTCATTTCTGGATGTCCTTTTTAAAGAGGAGGTGAGTGCGTTGTTCTAGGATCCTATTTTGGGAAAGAACTGAAAATGGGCATCTAAAAGCGTGTAACGGCTGCCACGTGTTCCTCAGAAGAAACAGTAAAATGAAGAATCAACTAAAAGAATATGTCCATGAGCACCATTCGAAGTCACAGCCACACAATATCAGAAATTTTAAAAATTCATTTGCATAAAGATGGGTGGACCCCTACAACCAAGGACATGAGAGCAAAAACAAAAGTTGTTCTCATTCATAAAAGAATATTATTTTTTGTCCTTACCTTCATCAGTCTGACGAAGGGCGGCATCCAACTCTTGCATGGTGCAGATCCCCGAGCGACGCATCAGGTTGAGAAATCCCTCTGAATTGGCGTGCTCCTCAGAGGATGATCCGCCACTCGAGCGATTGAAGACTGACAGAGTTAAACCAAAACAGTTTGAAAGTTTACTACCCTCAAAGCTGGGTCAGCCTCCAACAAAAAGGTTGTAGGCGAAATATCTTGTCTCGCTTCAGGAGACTTGGTTGTCAGCATTAGTCTCCATCTCTTTCTTCTTGGGGGCCATTGAAGAACAAAAGTGAATACCAAAGTACGGAGATCAACTATATATATCAACAAATTGACTCTTCGTATTCCTCTGGGAAACTGAAAGGAATTAATAAAACTCCGGAAGACGAAGACAAGATTGAATATTTTTGAGAAATATATTTAATCATGATGAACGAGCATGAGACTGGCGCAACCTGACTTAGTCAAACTTTTATAAATTTAAAGTATTCCAAAATTTTGCAATGTCTTTAAGTTTTAAAAACTTTGAAGGGGGTCTTGTAGCCTAAAAATCAAGTTGCACCTTCAATATACTGCTCAGTGATCAAGTTGCGCCCCAAAAATCAAGTTGTGCCACTGATATGAAGCAGACTGCGCCACCGATCAGATTGCGCCTGATATCAGACTGCGCCCAATCTTTTTTCGCCAAAGCCTACGTGGCATCTGGCACTTAATGGTCATCATTACCTGACCATACTGACGACTGATACAACAGAGAACGAGAAAAATTTCTTCGAATCCCGTGAATTGTGCCGCTCAAGGAAAAGTTGGTGGACAGCTGTCTTGTACACTTCGTGAGTTGCACCCAGGCAATCTAAATAAAATCCTTAGTTGCACCTAAGCGCAACCTGAACGACTTTTGATCAGAAGCTGCCACGTGTGTAGGCGCCGCTCAAATCAAGCGCAGTTTGACTTGTTGACTGAAGCTCGCGCAACCTGATAAAGTTGAGACAACTTACATTCTAAAGCAGGATGACGTGGCGCACATGCCACTAATCTCTCAAGACGTGTCTACTATCCTGTACACGACCACGCGCATCTCAATCATACGATACAACGGTTTAAATACAGTTAGTACACGATTGACAACTGAATAAAGTTGACGCAACAGAAGGTTGGCACAATCCAGTATGGCGCAATCCAGCCTCGCGCACATCAGAATAACTGCTAAAATAGTTATTTCCTGAACTCTATAAATAGAGTTTCCAATTATCATCAGAGAGGAATCAGAACTCTTACAAAATTGCTGCTGCATTCTCCAGAGGCTACAGTCTTCAAGTTCACATAGTCCAAGGGATAACGTGATCGTCTTCTGATCAGATTTCTAAAGTTGTACTTCCCCAGAATTTATTGTACTTTGTACTCTTTTACAAGTTTGGAATAAAAAATTATTTTGTTTTTGCAAACAGTTTTCGGATAGCCTATTTGCCAGTACGACTCGGTGTATAATATATTCCTAGACTCAATAAAATAAAAAATTATCTTGCTTCAAAGGAAATATATTCTGAATGGAAACGGCTTCAGTCTTGAACATAGTTGATATCCATCGTCGAGCAGTGTCCAATATGTCGTAGGGAAACATCTGAATTGACTTGCATTTATATCGAGACAGAGTTTGATCAATTATTAAAATCAGGTTTCATGACCAATGGGCCAACATTCGTGTCGTCGTTGTCTTTATTATATCGTTTCTTATTCATGTTTAAACAATATAGATGTAAAATACTTGAAAATACTAGTTAAACTTAAACAATAAAGATAATTAATAATTAAAATAAGTAATAGTGGGGAATACTAATATTATTTAATATGTTATAATTACTTTATACGATACTTGGTGATATTAACTATTAATACCTTAAAAAGTTAAATAATTATTACTAATAAATAACTATTATCTTAGTTAAATAATTAAACAAAATTATCGGAATATAATATTTAACTTTTTTACCTCCTTTTACATTAATAGCAAAATAGGAAAGTATGAATTTGACATTTCCAAATATATGTATCCAAACATTAAAAATAAAGGAAGAGACAAGAACTAAGATGAAACTAAAAAAATGTGTACATTTTAGTTTCAACAAATAACATATCACTTCCACACTTATTGACCAATCATCAGTGTCTCTATTTCCAAAACCATTATAAAATCAAACCTAACTAAAATTCAAAAACTAAATATTTTTAGGGCTAATTAGCATTTAGACTATATTTTTTTATACTAGTTTAGAATTTAAGTCATGACATGTCAAATTGAAAAGCTTAAACCTGAATTTTTATTTTTCCATTTCCATTACAAACTTAACACGAGTACAAAGTAATAACCAACACATATTGGAAAGAAGAGTATAATGAAAAAAAATTAGGATCTAAAGTTTTCAATTAGACGTGAGGGCTTAAACTCTAAAAGCTAGTATCCCTATTTTTTGTCTTAATTGCAACTTGATACCCTTAACTACTTCAATTTTTTAACTTGATACCATAAACATTTTTACTCAACAACTTGATACCATCAACTATTCAATATTTTCTCCTTCACATCATAAATAAACCCAAAACTACTCCTGCCCCCCCGGCCACACCCGCCCACCCCTGGGCTGCCTCCATTCCCTGCCACCACCGCACCCCCGGCTACGCCCCCCGATGTCCTGCCCCCGCTCACCCTACCCTCGCCCACCTCTCTCTTCGTGTGTGCGTGCACGCAGGCGGCGAAGACAGTAGTCGCAGCAACACATCGTAGAGAGAGAGGGGGGAAGGGGTGGTGGTGCAACCTGGGGTTGTAGTGCCCCGTCCCGCGAAGTCAATCGGAGGAATCGAAACGCCGACGGCGTTCGGACTTGGCCTTACAACGGCGACTCGAAGACATCGCTCAGATAGGGTAGTTTCGATGAACTTGCCTCATCTTTGCCTTCATATAATAAATTGCATGTTTTCAACTTGCACAAGTAGGCTTAATAATAAGAGAGACGAATCCACATAGCTAAAGGGAATTATCCCGATGGATCGAATCGAGTTTAGAACATGTAAAACGTCCCACGGTCTGATTAGAGTTGGTACTCAGCGTGCTTTGAAAATGACACTCGATCCTTCGTTCCGCGGCTTGGAAGAAGCAAAAGTTGGTATTCGACACAAACAAGGAGTTAGCCTAAGTCATAGGCGTCGCTCGCGTAAATGCTCGATAAAGCATGCACGTTTCTACTGCGCAAGACTTGGCATAGCCTTGGCTCGTCCCTCGGGTTAAGTTGTAGGCTTGAGTAAGTTAGGCAAAGTTATGCCGGTCGACCTAGGTCATTCCAAGTATCGTCCCGTTCTTTCTGCGATTGTCAAGTCAAATAGTCCCACGATCTCAAGGGCCGTCATGTAACATATGACTTGGATGATAGCGTCGGGTAGGACGTAAGTCAGTTAAAGACACGAGCCACGGTTGGCATGATGTAAAGTTAGCCATGGTCTATGGCACTTAAGGAGCACATTTTGTTCAAGTTAAGTTGGAAGGCTATGTAGTAGTCGTTTCCTCGAGTTCAAAGAAGTATACGAGGCGTTCCCTCGGTTGGGAGTCTCGCGTTCCTATCCACGTTAAGAAGTTCGAGGCGGTGCCTCGGTTGGAAGTCTCGCATTCCTATCCACGTTAAGTATACGAGGCGGTCCCTCGGTTGGGAGTCTCGCGTTCCTATCCATGTCAAGAAGTTCGAGGCGGTCCCTCGGTTGGGAGTCTCGCGTTTCTATCCACGTAAAGAAGTTTGAGGCGGTCTCTCGGTTGGGAGTCTCGCGGTCCCGAGGCACGTTATGCCAAGTGTGATTCAAGCACGAGTTGCTAAGTATAGTTCCAGTCGTACCAACTGTAATGCCCATATCTCGTATTACGTATTTGGAATACGTGTACGTATTTTGACCCGTATTTGCATGTCTTCCTGCTTGATTTATTTTAGCATTTCATTGATTGGTTTATCGTGGTTCGGTTCGATTTGTTTGGCATGGTTCGATTTTTATGTGGATCAAACCACTCCACCTACCACCACCCTCTTCATTAAATATCCCACTAATATTTCTCTCTCTTCATTACTTTTCTTCTCCACCATTACTTCTTCAACCACCAGGAGAGAGTGGAGAGCTTAGGCAAGTGCATCTTGCTTCATGGAGGAATCTATTTTTATTGTTTCATTGTCTTCCTCATGTATTTCTAACCCACTTTAGTACTTAGCATTTTACATTTCTGTGGTTAATTTCTTGTAGATCTAATTTTATGGTATTTTCGATTTTCGTAAATTTTGATCTATCAAACTTGCATATTTTGCTAATTGATGGTCCTATCTGGTAGAGAATTTTATTTTGTCCAAATTTGACCTACGGGAGTTTGAATTTTGGGTTCCTGATGTTGTTTGGAGGAGCATGGATGTCATGGTATTTTCTATGGACATGTTCTCTGTGGGAGCTATTAATTTCACTCTGGCCGCATAAGCATTTTAGCTTCTGGCCGTATGAGCATTATTGATTGCATGGCCAGTTGCTTGCAAGCTTGCATGCAATTGCATGCAACTTGCCTGGGCCGCATAGGCCATTGGAAAATTCATAGCCGCATGGTCTTGCAAGCATAAATGGCTTGCATGCATGTATTAATTGCTTGCATTAAATGATTGCCATTAGTATTAAATATTACTTGGCCTTAGCATTAATTGCATGCATGCATTAGATATTTGCTCGCATTAAATAAATACTTGGCCGCATGAGAATTCAGTTGAAACATGGGAACAAAGTTGCATGCTTGGCCGCATAAGAATGCTTGGCCAACATCTTGCTTGTATTATATTAATGCAAGCATACATGCGTGAGGTAGCCGCATGTACGTACAGGAAATTAATGCGTGCATGCATTCCATTAATGCATATTAATGCATGCATCATATATTAAAGCAATTGTAATGCATTTCTACAAACACCAGCCGCATAAGGCATCCTATTTAATGCATTGGTTACCACATCCACAAACACCAGCCGCATAGCATTATTAAAGCATTAATTGAATGCTTTGTCCAGCCGCATAGCATTCTAAAGCATTAATTTAATGCTTTGTGTTCAGCCGCATAGCATCAGTAAAGCCTTAAATTCAATGCTTTGTCAGAAGGCATTAAATGCATTTCTAAAGCATTAATTTAATGCTTGTCCAGAATGCATTCAAAGCATTATTAAAACATTAATTTAATGCTTTGTCCAGAATGCATCCAAATGCATTATTAAAGCATTAATTTAATGCTTTGTCAAGAATGCATTCAAATGCATTATTAAAGCATTAAATTCAATGAATTGTTCCGGAATGTATTTAATGCATTGTTAATACATTTCCTTAATACATGGTTAATGCATTTCCTTGAAGCCAGCCGCATATGGCTTAGGATTATTTAGTTAGTGCATTTCTTTAATATATATTAATGCATGCCTTGTTGCATGCTTTGTGGCATTGTTCGCATGCACTTGCTAAAGTAAGCAGTATATAGGAGAATGGGAACAATCAGCCGCATGGCCCTTAGCTTTTGTTGCTTTCAGCAACTTAGATTGGCCGCATGGCCTTACTTAATTATTTACATATAGCCATTTTAATTTTAGGCCACATGGCCCCAGTACTTGAGTGGTCACGTGTCCTTTTCTTTTGCTTAAGTGGAAGCTTGCTTGTCTTTTTGGTTGCATGAATATTTTTTGCTGGCCGCATGGCCCCCCTTCAGTTATTTTCTGACCGCATGAGCTTTGGCTGGCCGCATGGGTGGCCTCCCACTCTCTTCGATCGCAAGTATGTTCTCCCACTTTTGGGCCACATGGGGTCCACTTTGATTGTTTAAATATTTTATTTGCCTGAATTATGGTCAGAATTTCTTCCCACTCCCAACATGAAAGTTGTAGAGTTTCTCCTTGGCTTCAAGAATATATATATATATATATTATATAATATATATATATATATATATATATAATTATAATTTATTATTTAATTGTGCAAGTCTCTCTCCTCCTTGATAATGACATGACTTGATAGTGACCCGTCGTGGTGCACTCCTGATAAGATAACTTGACCTGATAACTTGATATGATAACTTGACAGTGAACTTGACATGATAATTCTTGATAGTGGCCCGCCGTGGTGCACTCTTGACAAATAAACCTGACATGATATTCCTTGAAATGCTGTTGCGACGGCTAACACGACTTGACAAGATTGAATAACCCGGACACGTGGATGATTGTGCGTGTACAAATGAACCCGTCTTGTCTTGCATCATGTCTAGGACGGGGACCCCTGAGTACCACGGTCAGGGGTACCCACTGAAATCGACTAAGGCTAACCACTAGAATAATCCAGTAGTCATGAAGAGATTTTTCCAGCTACAGGCAATCCCGTTATCTGGGCGCCCTACTTGGGATATGTAGCCTGCCGACGAGTAGGGCACATTTCCAGTACACTGTCATGTGTTGCACCCTTATTGTACTAATATTCGACCTGGATAACCTGGATGGTCTGCAGGACTTGTGGCTGTGGAATAATCTCGGCATCTTGTTAGTAACTAGGCCTGTGATAACCTTAGTTAATTAAAGTATCAAGTCGTACTTATTTATTGGCCGTGATTGATTGGATGCGGTATAATCAGTCTAGTCTTGTCTTGATCCTGTACAAGATTGTCACTTGACCTGATTTCTTATATTTATTTTGCCGATAAATGGTGGGAGAAACCAAGTTCTGTTCAGCCGAAGGGTTACAACCCCGGTCCTTGTTTGGTTTACGAGTTGTAACCTGGTTATCTGAATAGTCCCATGGTTATCTCATCGTATATCACCTGTCGCGCTTACCTACAAGATTTGGAGACGGAGTCCTATTCAGATGAAGGGTTACAACCCCGGTCCTTGTGTGGTTTAAGGGTTGTGACCTGGCTACTTGAATGGTTCCCTCGTACTCCATTATGACTGTTGATTATTTTCTTAATATCTAGCCTTAATTACTGTCTTTTATTATGTAATTATTCTTATGCTAATTTATTGGTTTTAGTTCCTAAGTGAAGCCTCCTTTGTGGTACTTGCTCTTTCTGGGGTCTGATCCAGCTGGTTTTGTATAACCAGATACTGGAGCAGTACCAGAGGATCTACCGACTTTTCAGCCATATGGTGACCACTAGAGGGAATCCTGGCAACGAGTGGGTTTATTTTGGCTCTCCCACTCTATTGTAAAATTATTCTTTTGAGGCGTTTAGCCGCCGAGCAAGTGTTAGCTCGTGTACATTTTACTTACTGTCTGCCTACGGGCTTAACATGATTGACAACCTAGGGTTGATTATGTATGACTAAACTCTTGCTAGTCCTCACATTTTGTAACGACTAGCTTCATGATCAGCTAAATATGTAATGTTTGGGACGCCTTACTATTATATTTGGTGATCTTACATCTTGTGACATTTACTTACTTGTTTGTCACGCCCCAGAACCATAATACTGGAGAGCGGGGAATGACTCAGCCAGCTACGTATTACGGGTAGATGAATACCGTATAATACGATCAATGCTGTCTAACCAGACGAGGGGGTGCATACTACATGAAAGTCTTACTATGGTCACTTCACATCTATTGTCTCAATCATTCAAACAAGAAGCAAAAATAGAGAACATGTAAGATAAAGCAGTAAGGCGTCCCAAATGCTTAGTCAAAATATTCTTGAGATCTGGCTTTACAAAACATAGCCAGATGGTATAGTAACATATACACAATTGTTATCAGCTGCAGTCTGACTTAATTACAATTATGTAAAAGTAAGCGCAAGACAATCCGACTAACATGTCGGTGCCAAACGGCTAAGTATGAAGTAAATAACAAAACGAGCGGTGGAGTAAGGAACCCACTCGAGTCCTCCTGCGATCATCCCTCTAGTATTGACCATCTTGGAGGTGGAGGTAAGCTGAGTCCTCGGGAACCGGCTCTAAATCTGGCCATGCAAAACCAGAGAGGTTAGACCTCTAATAGCAAGTACCACAAGGAAGCACGATATGAAGGATTAAACCAGTAAGTAAGAGGATATAATAATAGATCTCTGCTTTCCACTAGGATTCACATAACATCTCGACACTTCGAACCAACCTTCCAACCAAACAAGGACAGAAGTTGGCCCGTCATGTCCTGACCTTCTGATCATCTCAGTTAGGCAACAGAGTAGGTACAGTACACAAACAAATCATCTTGAAGGGCCAATCAACTCCTACGGCTTGCTATTATAAGTCTCAAGTTATCCTGGACTTATACAAATAGGGATTCCTCAGTTCTTACTATGCGCGAGCAAGGCTAGTCTATCCGGTCAATCAATTGCGCCAATCATGAATTAGACAAGTCCCAGCGGGACACCCGTCATCAATATATAATATACATTAATAATAAGCAGATACCGCTCCCTGTCCGTTGTGGCAGGTTTACAGTATCTGTGGGAACCAGCCGGCCTGTCGGGCACTACTAGTCCCAAGAGGGCTGCCATATAAGAACTCGGGGATCCATTCTCTCCATGCAATCATTATTTTATTTAACTTAATAGTCCCTACGTTGAGTGAAATCCATGCCGTGGATCATGGTCATTCAAATGAGTACTTTCGTACGGGGTACGATATGCGCAACTCTACAACGATACCCGTGCGGCTAGATTGTAGGTCTTACATAGCGTAATGCAACAATCAAATCTAACCACGGAGTAATCATGCCTTGACCATAAAGTACACATGCTGCTTTGTAGAAAAATAAATAAATGAAGCCTGCACATGCCTGTATGTCAATATTCGGGATCGGCTAATCGATTTCAATAGTTCATTACATGAACGTGTCCCATTCATTCAATTCAATAAGACGACTAGCCAGTCTCTTAGTTCCAACTAGGAACGCATGATCAATTTTAGTCAAGATAACCATTATTATCAATGGTGACAAGGCATGAAAGTCAATTAGTATTAAATGGGGTCGAGTCTATAACTCTCAGGGTTAGTTTCAGCCTTACTGGGTATCCATAAACCAGTCAAGACACAAGGCACGTTCTACACAACCATATGTATCAAAAATATTAACATGCTAAGATTATCGAGTTCATAAAAAGGCGTAAGGATATAAAGAAGAATTATCATGCCACCATTAAATGAATAAATTATAGAATAAATAGAAACACCCAGGCCAACAAGTCACGCCAACAAGTCTATGCTAAGGCCAACAAGTCACGCCAAGTCTAGTAGGTAGAAGTGAGCGTATAAACAGCGTGAGCGTGAAGGGTAATTCACGCACTCATAACGTGAGCGTGAAAAGTAACTCACGCACGCACAGCGTGAGCGTAAAGGGTAATTCACGCACTCATAACGTGAGCGTGAAAAGTAACTCACGCACGCACAGCGTGAGCGTGAAGGGTAATTCACGCACTCATAACGTGAGCGTGAAAAAGTAACTCACGCACGCACAGCGTGAGCGTGAAGGGTAATAAGAAATTCACGCACGCACGCAAAGATGTGAGCGTAACTCAAAATTCACGCTGGCACGTAGGAACGTGAGCGTGACTCAAAATTCATGCTAACACGTAAGAACGTGAGTGTGACTCAAAATTCATGCTGACACGCAAGAACGTGAGCGTGACTAAAAATTCACGCTAACACGTAAAGACGTGTCGTGACTAAAAATTCACGCACGTACGTAAGAACGTGAGCGTGACTAAAATTCACCGCTAACCGTAAGACGTGCGTGACTAAAATCCAAAAACAACTACCGTAAAGACGACTGAACCTTCGTTCCAAGCCAGAAAATGAAATTCCCATGGTTCAGAATGGTAAGAATGAGAAGCTCTGCCACATGAACTATCTATTCGAAAAGCACGCCAGGTTGGGAGATCAAAACCTATGGACAACCGAAAACACAACAACTTAGATCTGGAAGAAACAAGCCAAAGAAATCAAAAATGCTAAGTAGTAAACTCTCTTAGAATCACAAAGGAAAAAAAACCATAAAAATGGGGTGAAGGAGAAGCAAGATGTACTTGCCTTCTCCTGGTAGGTGGAGAGAGTGATGAGGAAGAAGAAGTAATGGTGAAGGAAAGTTATGAAGAGAGAAGGAGATGGGGGCTTTAAATGGAAGGAGTGGTGGTAGGTGGGGGTTTGTGGGGGTTCGGTTCATGTGAACCACCATGAACCCAAAAATAACCAACCATGGCCGAACCACAATAAGACTAAAGCAGAGAAGTTAAAAGCAGAAAATAAATTACAGAAATAAAATGCAGATAATTAATTAACATGAAATTAAAGGAATTTAAATACAGGATGATACATGATAAATATTAAATAAATATATATATATGAGTTGCACATGTATAAAAATACGTATTCTGGGAACGGGAGTGACATTGCTTGTGATTGAGACAATAGGCTTGTTATTGACCATAGGAGACTGATGGCTTGTAGATAAACCCTCATATATATCTAGACAGCCGTGACCGTATAGAGGAGTGGATTCCATTTTATTATACGTAGCTGGCTGTGTCTGCCCCCGCTCTCCATGTTCTGATTCTGGGGCGTGACATGGTTTAAGTGGTGCCCATGCAGGTCTTGTAAATCAAGATATGTGAGGGTTTACCGAATAGATATCTCAATCAGTACTCACCTTGATCTCTGCTCGTATCCTCTTGATTCCTGAAATTCTTGTCCTTATCACATGCTTGAAATCGTTGATCTGTCTTGGTCCTTCCTTATGTTCTCATGTCGTCTTCTTCAGCGGCATTGTTCCTGGTCCTACCGATCAGTAAGGCAAAGCGCCTCCCGTGGACCAGCAGCAACCAGATCAGGTCCAGCACTCTGGAGCAGCCTCTCGAGTCATGCCTACCGGGGATCCCGAGCCCCCAGTACAGTCCGTCCAGCCTGCAGAGCCCGATGATGGCACTTTGGTGGGTCTCATCAGGACCTTGTTAGCTTTCCAGGATCGTAGAAGAGATGCCTTGCACCAGGCAGTGGAATGCTCTGAACAGAGCAGTCGTCATGGGAACAGTCAGCGAACAGTTTCAAGGCCTGAACCCTCCATTCTTTGATGGTAGCGAAGATGCTATTATCGCAGATGCTTGGCTTCAGGATACAGAAGTGATTCTAGAGGCAACGAAGATGCCGAGGAAGAGAAGGTGGCCGTAGTGCGCGTGCAGTTACTAGATCTTGCCCGCAGTTGGTGGGCAGCACAGGCCGATGGATTAGTGGCCCCTATTTCATGGGTAGTGTTCAGAGAGAGATTCTAGACCAAGTACTTCGATGCGGTGGCTCGGTACGATCTACAGACCAAGTTCACCAATTTGAAGCAGATGGACAGGACGGTCGATGGGTATACGGCCGAGTTTTCCAGGCTTAGTTGGTTTGCTCCCACCTTGGTGGCGACCGAGTTCGACAGAGCTCAGCGATTTCAGCAGGGGCTCTACCTCGAGATTTTATTGGCAGTAGAGCAGTTTGAGCATCAGACCTTCGATGCAGTATTGAGGGCAGCTAGGAGGCACGAGTATACCTCCCACAGATCGTGGACATGACCGGAGGTCGGAAGCGATCTCATGGCCAGATGACCCATTCGACCGCACCAGCCCCGGCAGTCAGGGCTTTGACAATTGGAACTCCAAGGCAGGCGGCCTCAGTTACGTCAGTCACGTCCCCTCAGCAGCAGAAGCAGAAGCAGTCTTCCGCAATGGGCTGCACTCATTGTGGAAAGCCAGGACACGTTGTTTCGGAGTGTCGCAGAGCTCAGGGATTATGTTTGGCTTGTGGAGCACTAGACCACAAGATAGGGTCCTGTCCGAATAGAGCCAGTTTTTCCTTATCGGCCCAGACTAGTCCCTCGGTAAGGGGACCAGCACCAGTGCAACAGCAGTACCAGCCTCCGAGGCTATTGCCGCCTCAGACCCAAGTCTTCCAGCAGAGGCCCCAACAGTATGCCCTGGTCCAAGCTTAGATCCAGAACCGGCAGAGGATTTCTAGCAGGATATCTTCCCTTTTTCTCGTGCCTTCGATTTTCTTGCTTACATACATGATTGCATGATTGATTGCTTAGTATAGCTTGTCTTGCCACTCTAGCCTCTTGATTAAATTCCGAGGATGGAATTCTTTTAAGGTGGGTAGAGTTGTAATGTCCATATCTCGTATTACGTATTTAGAATACGTGTACGTATTTTGACCCGTATTTGCATGTCTCCCTACTTGATTTATTTTAGCATTTCATTGATTGATTTATCTTGGTTCGGTTCGGTTTGTTTGGCATGGTTCGGTTTTTGTGTGGACCAAACCACTCCTACTCCCACCTACCACCACCCTCTTCATTAAATATCCCACTAACATTTCTCTTTCTTCATTACTTCTTCTTCTCCACCATTACTTCTTCAACTACCAGGAGAGAGTGGAGAGCTTAGGCAAGTGCATCTTGCTTCATGGAGGAACCCTATTTTTATTGTTCCATTGTCTTCCTTATGTATTTCTAACCCACTTTAGTACTTAGCATTTTACATTTCTGTGGTTAATTTCTTGTAGATCTAATTTTATGGTATTTTCGGTTTCCATAAATTTTGATCTATCAAACTTGCATATTTTGCTAGTTGATGGTCCCATCTGGTAGAGAATTCTATTTTGTTCAAATTTGACCTACGGGAGTTTGGATTTGGGTTCCTGATGTTGTTTGGAGGAGCATGGATGTCATGGTATTTTCTATGGACATGTTCTCTGTGGGAGCTATTAATTTCACTCTGGCCGCATAAGCATTTTAGCTTCTAGCCGCATGAGCATTATTGATTGCATGGCCAGTTGCTTGCAAGCTTGCATGCAATTGCATGCAACTTGCCTGGGCCGCATAGGCCATTGGAAAATTTATAGCCGCATGGCCTTGCAAGCATAAATGGTTTGCATGCATGTATTAATTGCTTGCATTAAATGATTGTCATTAGTATTAAATATTACTTGGCCTCAGCATTAATTGCATGCATGCATTAGATAATTGCTCGCATTAAATAAATACTTGGCCGCATGAGAATTCAGTTGAAACATGGGAACAAAGTTGCATGCTTGGCCGCATAAGAATGCTTGGCCAACATCTTGCTTGTATTATATTAATGCAAGCATACATGCGTGAGGTAGCCGCATGTACGTACAGGAAATTAATGCGTGCATGCATTCCATTAATGCATATTAATGCATGCATCATATATTAAAGCAATTGTAATGCATTTCTACAAACACCAGCCGCATAAGGCATCCTATTTATTGTATTGGTTACCACATCCACAAACACCAGCCACATAGCATTATTAAAGCATTAATTGAATGCTTTGTCCAGCCACATAGCATTCTAAAGCATTAATTTAATGCTTTGTATTCAGCAGCATAGCATCAGTAAAGCCTTAAATTCAATGCTTTGTCAGAAGGCATTAAATGCATTTCTAAAGCATTAATTTAATGCTTGTCCAGAATGCATTCAAATGCATTATTAAAACATTAATTTAATGCTTTGCCCATAATGCATCCAAATGCATTATTAAAGTATTAATTTAATGCTTTGTCAAGAATGCATTCAAATGCATTATTAAAGCATTAAATTCAATGAATTGTTCCGGAATGCATTTAATGCATTGTTAATACATTTCCTTAATGCATGGTTAATGCATTTCCTTGAAGCCAGCCGCATATGGCTTAGGATTATTTAGTTAGTGCATTTCTTTAATATATATTAATGCATGCCTTGTTGCATGCTTTATGGCATTGTTCGTATGCACTTGCTAAAGTGAGCAGTATATGGGAGCATGGGAACAATCAGCCGCATGGCCCTTAGTTTTTGTTGCTTTCAACAACTTAGATTGGCCGCATGGCCTTACTTAATTATTTACATATAGCCATTTTAATTTTAGGCCACATGGTCCCAGTACTTGAGTGGCCACGTGTCTTTTCTTTTGCTTAAGTGGAAGCTTGCTTGTCTTTTTGGTTGCATGAATATTTCTTGCTGGCCGCATGGCCCCCCTTCAGTTATTTTCTGGCCGCATGAGCTTTGGCTGGCCGCATGGGTGGCCTCCCACTCTCTTTGACCGCAAGTATGTTCTCCCATTTTTGGGCCACATGGGGTCCACTTTGATTGTTGAAATATTTTATTTGCCTGAATTGTGGTCAGAATTTCTTTCCACTCCCAACATGAAAGTTGTAGAGTTTCTCCTTGGCTTCAAGAATATATATATATATATATATATATATATATATATATATATATATATATATATATATATATTATTATTATTATTTAATTGTGCAAGTTTTTTCCCTCCTTGATAATGACATGACTTGATAGTGACCCGCCGTGGTGCACTCCTGACAAGATAACTTGACCTGATAACTTGATATGATAACTTGACAGTGAACTTGACATGGTAATTTTTGATAGTGGCCCGCCGTAGCGCACTCTTGACAAATAAACCTGACATGATATTCCTTGAAATGCTATTGCGACGGCTAACACGACTTGACAAGATTGAATAACCCGAACACCGTGGATGATTGTGCTTGTACAAATGAACTAGTCTTGTCTTGCATCATGTCTAGGACGGGGACCCCTGAGTACCACGGTCAGGAGTACCCACTGAAATCGACTAAGGCTAACCACTAGAATAATCCAGTAGTCATGAAGAGATTTTTCCAGCTACAGGCAATCCCGTTATCTGGGCGCCCCACTTGGGATCTGTAGCCTGCCGACGAGTAGGGCACATTTCCAACACACTGTCATGTGTTGCACCCTTATTGTACTAATATTCGACCTGGATAACCTGGATAGTCTGCAGGACTTGTGGCTTGGAATAATCTCGATGCATCTTGTTAGTAACTAGGCCTGTGATAACCCTACTTAGTTAAAGTATCAAGCCGTACTTATTTCTTGGCCGTGATTGATTGGATACGGTATAATCAGTCTAGTCTTGTCTTGATCCTGTACAAGATTGTCACTTGACCTGATTTCTTATATTTATCTTGTCGATAAATGGTGGGAGAAACCAAGTTCTGTTCAGCCGAAGGGTTACAATCCCGGTCCTTGTTTGGTTTACGGGTTATAACCTGGTTATCTGAATAGTCCCATGGTTATCTTATCGTATATCACCTGTCGCGCTTACCTACAAGATTTGGAGACGGAGTCCTATTCAGATGAAAGGTTACAACCCCGGTCATTGTGTGGTTTAAGGGTTGTAACTTGGCTACTTGAATGGTTCTCTCGTACTCCATTATGACTGTTGATTATTTTCTTAATATCTAGCCTTAATTACTGTCTTTTATTATGTAATTACTCTTATGCTAATTTGCTGGTTTTAGTTCCTAAGTGAAGCCTCCTTTGTGGCACTTGCTCTTTTTGGGGTCTGACCCAGATGGTTTTGTATGGCCAGATACCGGAGCAGCACCAGAGGATCAACCGACTTTTCAGCCATATGGTGACCACTAGAGGAAATCCTAGCAACGAGTGGGTTTATTTTGGCTCTTCCACTCTATTGTAAAATTATTCTTTTGAGACGTTTAGCCGCCGAGCAAGTGTTACCTCGTGTACATTTTTACTTACTGTCTGCCTACGGGCTGTAACATGATTGGCAACCTAGGGTTGATCATGTATGACTAAACTCTTGCTAATCCTCACATTTTGTAACGACTAGCTTCATGATCAGCTAAATATGTAATGTTTGGGACGCCCTACTATTGTATATTTGGTGATCTTACATCTTGTAACATTTACTTACTTGCTTGTGATTGAGACACTAGGCTTGTTATTGACCATAGGAGACTGATGGCTTGTAGATAAACCCTCATATATCTAGACAGCCGTGACCGTATAGTGGAGTGGATCCTATTTTATTATACGTAGCTGGCTGTGTCTGCCCTCGCTCTCCAGTGTTATGGTTCTGGGGCGTGACACCAACAAATTAGGCCATGCATTTACGTGAGTCTAGATGTCTCGTAGGTGCGTGGTCATTGGACACCTTGTCGACAAGGATTTTTACCTAGACTGGTTATACGCCGGGGCACCGGGCCCAGTCATCCTAGGAGGTAGACGTTATAGCAGCGCATGCTTTTATTGTGTGGGTAGTCGGGGGCTTTCAACGGGATTCGCTACCTGCGCTGAAGGACCCGCCGCCTACCCGAGCTATGTCCGCGATGGCTTGTCATGCCAGTGGCCTTTCATATAGATAATTGGCGTGCTAAGCGACGAATCCGCATGCACGGTGTCGGTCATAACAAAGGAAATGTATGCACGGAATGCGTTGAATGGTGAAATGTGTGCTCGGTTGCACCCAAAGTATTATAAAGCCTACGATTCGGCTATACGTAAAGATAAGTGCTTCGGCACGAGATACAGCGTCATGCTTGAGTTCCCAACATCGGTTCCATAAGTCGGGTTAGTCGTTATGAGTTAAGTTGAGAAGGGCCGTAGAGCAAGTTTGGTTAAGTTATGTTGAGTTTCTGGGCACGACCTCGAGATGTGAGGCATGGTCGCGTTGTCACAACACGAGTATAGGCAAGACTAAGCGAGGAGGCACTGCCTTGGTGATGCTAAAGCACGAATCGTGTTCATTGCACGACCGAGTCGTTACGTCCCAGAGTATGGCACGAAAGGCAAGCACGAGGCGATAAGTTGACGTTATTGGAACGAAAAGGTCTAGCGGTAAAGTATGAGTATACTATTAGTGCAAGGCACGGGTAACGGTCTAAAAGACACAAAATAGACCAAGGCGTTGGTCCTAAAATCGATCCTAAGGCAAGACTAGAAAGACAATCGAAAAAGGGGCTTGTATCGCACAAAGTAAAATAAACGTATCGGTTTTGTATGGGTGGGCGAGGAGCTCACTCCACCAGTACAGTTGAGTACTGACACCCATACAGTTTTATGTGCAGGCACAGGTAGAAGCTCGTGGCGCGGAGCTCGCTTGGATGCGTCGAGGCACGGAGTTCCTTGGCGATTTGAAGCATGTGGCCGCATGGAATCGAAGACTTATATGGGATATAATGTATGGACATCGTCTATCCGAAGCATCCGCTGGCTCGAGATAAGTATTAAGAGATGAGAGAGAGCAGAGTGATTTGTAATGTGAGATGAGTGAATTTGAGTGATTGTAATCTCGGCCTTGCGCCCCCAATGTAACCGTTGTTTCGATATCAATAAAGAGCTTCTTTTGAATTGCTTGTGTTTTGTTCTTAACTTCCGCTGCTAGTATTCAATGTCTCTGTTTGGGACTTCTGTGCGACGACCCCGTCGCAGCCGTTGAAATCGGCCGTTATGGAACCCGCCTTGCACGAGCGCAATCTAGGCTTGTGCGGCATCACGCCTTAGCGAGGACGATCGCTCCTGCGGGAGCGGGACGTGACATAATGGTATCAGAGCACGGCTTTACGTCCTTGGACTATCGATTGAATTCTTTAACTCTGATGTTTCCGCGAACTCTGAATGTTGCTTCCGTAAAGTTGATATCGTTGGTGCACTCTCTCTCAATTGTCCCACGGGATGTCCATACAATAAGTCTAATATTTTCAAAAGCTCGTGCAAGCGTTCCATCGAACGCATCGGTAGGCCATCGCCGGATACGTTGGTAGGCCTTTGGGCCGAACGGTGCCGACCTTGAGTTGATAGAAGACACATGCTAAAAATTAGCAAATGCGTTGCGTGCTTGAACGACCTTATGCTAACAATAGCGAACGAGCACACGATACTGAAGTATAGTTCGAACGGGATGGTTATACACACAGCCTTTGGCTAAGTTGTGCCGATTATCGTGCACATCGACCTTTTGGTACAAACGAGTCGCGAGCAATATTAAGTATCGCTCGGTCGGGAACGGGGATACACTTAGAGTGTATATCGATAGAAGCGCTATTGGACTAACGCTTAGGCGTACACGGAAGATTGTTTTATATTTTGAGGAATAGTGCGAACGACTTAGTGCGTCGATGCGACGTGAATGATTACGCTAGGGATTCGTCGAACGAATCCGGAACATGTCTTAGCGAATAACGCGAACGTGATTTGGACTAGATTGGATGACTCGAATCCCGAGTGGTGTATGGCCCGTCTTGGAAATCATTCGAGCGAAAGATTGAGGATTGCACAAGTATGAAACGCAAAAACGATTGAGTAGGTGAAATCGAATCGAAGAAATTGATACGGATTGTATACGAAAAGTTAACACGACGGGTAGGTAGCGTGCATGAAATGTTCGATTTTAAAGTTACGCGAATGACTCTGAGAATTGAAATGGATATCGTTCGATGATTGAGTTAGCAAGAAATATTACGAATTGAGGAAATACGTTGGTCGATGACTTATGATAGACGGATGAAAGATACGTGAATTTGGATTTGTCAAAATGATGTTGTGAACGATTCGAGGGGTAATGATTGAAATTGAATTTGAATGTCGAGGAGATTATCCAGTCGGACGATAGCATCATTCGCACGACTCAGAATTCGTTGCAAATAAAAATCGTCAGGTTACGTATATCGTCGATGATATTGAGGCGTATCAAAGACGATATGCGATAACTCGGGGGTAATCTGACACGGTGAATGACGATCGTGCAAGTGTTATCGTTCCAAATGGATGCAATACTTAGGACTTTGGTTGAGATGAATGTTGGATGAAAGTGATCGTATCTTGATGATTACGCGGATAACCACAACGTCGACATTCTTGTCTTGTGTGAGCGCGACTCCAGCCTCGCACATGCGTTGCGTCGAATTTGGGGAGATCGTTCCGCGTGAGCGCTGACATGGTGATTCATGTCGAGGAAACGATCGAACTTGGAAAATCAGGACGCGGCAACTTTGATTGTCCTGACTTGTCGGTTTGATGCGAAGGTGAATTCGAGGATGTTAGGACTTGCGATTGATGACTGAATAAAACTTGAGGATTGAGTAGGTCCAATCCGTGCATCGAGAATGAATTAGTCTAGACACAAAACAAGAGTTACGTCCCGATGAGAATGATTATCTCGCGGAAGCGTGCATGGTGATTCGTGCCCACCGTGGATAATCTGTCTCGCATGAGATCGGAGCATAACATATTGTTAAGTCGGACGACCTTGTGATTGATTACGTGAATTGGAATAGATGATTTCGGAAACGTGAAATATGAATTACGGTTTAGAGATGAATTGTATCATAGCGTACTTGATTTGAGAATGAATGATAGGCGAACTAATATTGAACGCGTTCGAAGAGATAAACTATGCGAAACGTCTTGATGAACGAACGATATTGATATGACATAAAATTGGTTGAAACGTGAGTTATCGTAGGATGGCTTTACCGAACGACTCATACCCCGTGCGTCGAATATTGGGATGTGTGTAGAGAATCGATGCTCGATGTTTAGAAATCGGAGTGATGCAAGCTTGGGTAGAAAACCCCGTACCATCGATTTGGTTCGACCTTAGGATGGGGTCAGTGTTGATATCGTTGTTTGGAAACTATGATTCCAGTGCTGACGAGAGACTTAGCCTAGCGGTTCGAAAGACGTCCGAGTGCGAAACGATAAGAAATAGTGGAGGCACCACTCATGAGGCTCGGTTGATATGCACGTATATCAGGGACGCCCGAATATGTGCACGATTCGACTCGAGTGGTGATGGTGGATTCTCTATCACGAGGCTTGGCTGAAATACATGTATTTTGGAGACGCCTAAAATATGTGCACGATCCAACTAAGTGATACATTGAGTCAAGTGAGACTTGAGGAACGGAAAAGTGTCACCGATTTTGAAATCGTGAGTTTCGAAGAAATGTTGATGGTAATGCGATTATTGATTTGAGACGAGTTCGAATGTTGGTTGATCGGTTGGTGTGCCTTACGACTAAGTTAGCGATAAGCACGGGCGTGGCTCGGAATCGAAGAAATGCGTAGGCGGAGTGGGTACAATTAAGTCTTGGCCATAGAAATGGTAGGATGGTTTGCCTTCAGGAAAGTCTCGAGGACGAGACTTGTTCTGAGTGGTGTATGTTGTAGTGCCCCTTCCCGCGAAGTCAATCGGAGGAATCGAAACGCCGACGGCGTTCGGACTTGGCCTTACAACGGCGACTCGAAGACATTGCTCAGGTGGGGTAGTTTCGGTGAACTTACCTCATCTTTGCCTTCACATAATAAATTGCGTGTTTTCAACTTGCACAAGTAGGCTTAATAATAAAAGAGACGAATCCACATAGCTAAAGGAAATTATCCCGACGGATCGAATCGAGTTTAGAACATGGAAAACGTCCCACGGTCTGATTAGAGTTTGTGCTCAGCGTGCTTTGAAAATGATACTCGATCCTTCGTCCCGCGGCTTGGGAGAAGGAAGAGTTGGTATTCGACACAAACAAGGAGTTAGCCTAAGTCATAAGCGTCACTCGCGTAAATACTCGATAAAGCATGCACGTTTCCACTGCACAAGGCTTGGCATAGCCTTGGCTCGTCCCTCGGGTTAAGTTGCAGGCTTGAGTAAGTTAGGCAAAGTTATGCCGGTCGATCTAGGTCATTCCAAGTGTCGTCCCGTTCTTTCTGCGGTTGTCAAGTCAAATAGTCCCACGATCTCAAGGGCCGTCATGTAACATATGACTTGGGTGATAGCGTCGCGTAGGACGTAAGTCAGTTAAAGGCACGAGCCACGGTTGGCACGATGTAAAGTTAGCCACGGTCTATGGCACTTAAGGAGCACGTTTTGTTCAAGTTAAGTTGGAAGGCTATGTAGTAGTCGTTCCCTCGAGTTCAAAGAAGTATACGAGGCGGTCCCTCGGTTGGGAGTCTCGCATTCCTATCCACGTTAAGAAGTTCGAGGCGGTCCCTCGATTGGGAGTCTCGCATTCCTATCCACGTTAAGTATACGAGGCGGTCCCTCGGTTGGGAGTCTCGCGTTCCTATCCACGTTAAGAAGTTCGAGGTGGTCCCTCGGTTGGGAGTCTCGCGTTCCTATCCACGTAAAGAAGTTCGAGGCGGTCCCTCGGTTGGGAGTCTCGCGGTCCCGAGGCACATTATGCCAAGTGTGATTCAAGCATGAGTTGCTAAGTATAGTTCCAGTCGTACCAACAAATTAGGCCAAGCATTTACGTGAGTCTAGATGTCTCGTAGGTGCGTGGTCATTGGACACCTTGTCGACAAAGATTTCTGCCTAGACTGGTTATACGCCGGGGCACCGGGCCCAGTCATCCTAGGAGGTAGAAGTTATAGCAGCGCATGCTTTTATTGCATGGGTAGTCGGAGGCTTTCAACGGGGCTCGCTACCTGCGCTGAAGGACCCGTCGCCTACCCGAGCTATGTCCGCGATGGCTTGTCATGCCAGTGGCCTTTCATATAGATAATTGGCGTGCTAAGCGGCGAATCCGCATGCACGGTGTCGGTCATAACAAAGGAAGTGTAAGCACGGTATGCGTTGAATGGTGAAATGTGTGCTCGGTTGCACCCAAAGTATTATAAAGCCTACGATTCAGCTATACGTAAAGACAAGTGCTTCGGCACGAGATACGGCGTCATGCTTGAGTTCCCAACATCGGTTCCACAAGTCGGGTTAGTCGTTGTGAGTTAAGTCGAGAAGGGCCGTAGGGCAAGTTTGGTTAAGTCATATTAAGTTTCCGGGCACGACCTCGAGATGTGAGGCATGGTCGCGTTGTCACAACACGAGTATAGGCAAGATTAAGCGAGGAGGCACTGCCTCGATGATGCTAAAGCACGAATCGAGTTCATTGCACGACCGAGTCGTTACGTCCCAGAGTATGGCACGAAAGGCAAGCACGAGGCGATAAGTTGACGTTATTGGAACGAGAAGGTCTAGCGGTAAAGTATGAGTACATTATTAGTGCAAGGCACGGTAACGGTCTGAAAGACACAAAATAGACCAAGGCGTCGGTCCTAAAATCGATCCTAAGGCAAGACTAGAAAGACAATCGAAAAAGGGGCTTGTATCGCACAAAGTAAAATAAACGTGTCGGTTTTGTATGGGTGGGCGAGGAGCTCACTCCACCAGTACAGTTGAGTACTGCCACCCATACAGTTTCCATGTGCAGGCACAGGTAGAAGCTCGTGGCGCGGAGCTCGCTTGGATGCGTCGAGGCACGGAGTTCCTTGGCGATTCGAAGCGTGTGGCCGCATGGAATCGAAGACTTATACGGGATATAATGTATGGACATCGCCTATCCGAAGCATCCGCTGGCTCGAGACAAGTATTGATAGATGAGAGAGAGCAGAGTGATTTGTAATGTGAGACGAGTGAATTTGAGTGATTGTAATCTCGGCCTTGCGCCCCCAATGTAACCGTTGTTTCGATATCAATAAAGAGCTTCTTTTGAATGACTTGTGTTTTGTTCTTAACTTCCGCTGCTAGTATTCAATGTCTCTGTTTGGGACTTCTGTGCGACGACCCCGTCGCAGCCGTTGAAATTGGCCGTTATGGAACCCGCCTTGTACGAGCGCAATCTAGGCTCGTGCGGCATCACGCCTTAGCGAGGACGATCGCTCCTGCGGGAGCGGGACGTGACAGGGGTAGAGGGAGCAGGGCGGGGCAACGGGACTGCCGGGGGAGGGTGGGTGGGGGTGAGGGGCGGTGTTGGAATAGGGGTGAGCATTTGATTAATTCAGTTTAAACCGAACTGAATAACCGAAACCGAATTGGACAAAAGATCGAATAAACAAAACCGAAAACCAAACAAAATGGCCCATAACCGAATCAAACCGAACAGAATAAAATCGATTAGATTTTCAATTTTTTTGGTCTATTCAGTTTTTTTGGCTTATTTGCATTTTTGTTTATATATATATATATATATATAATATATATATATATATATATATATATATATATATATATATATATATAATATCATTCGACATTCATCTTTAATTTTTTTCACGTTCCAATTACAAATCTACCCCTGCATTAAATATGACATTGATTTGTGCATGCATGGAATGAGGATTGTATGATGACATTTTATGAGTGTCAATAATGTTAATGCATGAACAAATTTGAAATTTGAATGTTAAAAAATTAAAGAGAAGTGTCGAATGATATTTTAGGAGTTTTAATAGTAGCACCATATATATATATATATATATATATATATATATATATATATATATATATATATATATATATATATATATATATATATATATAATTATTATAATTATTATTATTTAACCCCCTCCCCCCTTCTCCTTTTTTTGGATTGAAATTGAAGCTTGAAATCCAAGCGAATTTTTTTAAACCGAACCGAATCTCTTACTCGTTTCGATTCGATTCGATTTTTGGTCCAAAATCGAATAATGCTCACCCCTACGTTGGAGGAGAGCCCTACGTTGGAGGAGAGGGCAGTTTCAAAATTTGAACATAAATATTTTTTTAGGGTATTATAGTAAAAAGAACTTTAAGGTGTCAAGTTGAAAAATAAAATAGTTGAGAATATTAAGTTACAATTAAGACCTACTTTTTAGGACGCGGCTATCCGCACCCCATGAGCTACTAAGCATATCCCAAAAAATAACAAATAAAATAACATTCCTATCCTACCCCTCCCCCCTTCCGCCCCTCCTCCTCCTCCTCCTCCTCCTCCCCGAACCCTCCTCCTTCCTCGACTCCGACGCCTCCTCCTCCCTCCTCCTCCGACCCTCCGACCACGACCTCCTCGACCCCGGTCATCCTCCGGCCCCGACCCTCCTCCTCCCTCCTCCTCCGACCCCGACCCAGAGGAGGAGGAGGAGGAGAAGGAGAAGGAGGGTTCGCAGGAGGAGGAGTGGTCGGGAGGGGAAGGGGGGGGGAGGGGGGGGGGGTTGGGGTGTGGGAAAGGGGTATGATAGGAATTTTTTATTTTTTTGGGATGTTTTAGTAGGTCATGGATACGGATAGTCGCGTCCACTTTTTTATTGGAGTGTTGACTACAAATTTAACCGGGTGACGTTATCACAAGCAAACGTTGAATGAAAAGATTCAAACAGGCCCCAAATTTCATTTCCCCAACTCGAAACCCTAACCGTCAAAGAGAAGAGCATACCTCGCGGCCCATCGCCAGAAAGACGCCGGCGGTTTCCGGCGAACTCCGGTATGCAAAGTTTTCATCTTCGTATTTTTATTCTTAAAGTTCGTAACTTTCCAAACTGGCCATATAAACTTTACAATTTATGTTTTTTTTGTATATATCTTCTTCTTATAAGATTTTGCTTAATCTCTTCAAATTCGCAACTTTTCAAACCGGGTCTTACAAATTTTAGAATTTATGTTTTTTGTTTGTTAAATATCTTGTCTCTCTTCAATGTTCAATATTGAGCTTAGTTTGTTTGTAAATTTTCAAATTGGTCCATATAAATTTTAGAATTCATGTTTTTTAGATAGATTCTTCAAGATTGAGCTATTTCTTCAAGTTCGTAACTTTTCAAACTTGGTTGTATAACTTTTAGAGTTTTTTTTTTAAATAGCTTCTTGTTCTTCTTCAAGATTGTGTTTAATTTCTCCAAGTTCGTAACTTTTCGATCTGAGCTGTAGAAGTTCAATTTTTTTTTTTTTGTTAAATAGCTCAAAGTGCCTATTCAGTGTCGGCATGGATAAATGTAATCGATAGCACATTTCATAGTGGTAAACGTATTCATTTTTGTTTTCAAGTTCGCAAGTTTTTTCAAGAACAACATTGGTTACTTTTCGGTGCTTGCATGTTCAAGTTTCCGGCTGCATGGGTTTTGCTATGGCATATTTTCTATATTGGCATAGCGGTGATTTTGTTCATAATCTCGGTAGTAAATTCATAACTTTCTAACTTGGAAAAACATGAATTCATATTTTTGAATGGTAAATTCATTACTTTTCAACCTGGACAAGCACGACTTTATATTTTTGAATATGGGCATAAAATGCAATTGATATTACTTTTAGAACCAAGAAAGGAAAGTTGTTCCTTTCCTTTGTTTGGTAGCCACAAACTTGGGAATCAATTTCCTCACAAGGGGAAAATTGGTGGGAATATGGTTCCACTCAAGACCCGTGGGATTGATTTTCCCTTCTCCTTTCCCAACATTTATTACAAAAGTTATGACAAAAGTAACCATGTGTCATTGCTTATTTTACCATTAATGTTATTTTTTATAATTTATTTTTATTTTATAAGGTAAGGATATTATTGGAACATTGTTATATTTTGCTTTCCTTTCCTAGTTAGTTTTCTTGTTTTACCAAACAACGGAAAGAAATGTGACAGGAATCCTACTTTCCCATTCCCATGGAAAATACAAGGGAATTCATTTCCTTTCCGTGAACCAAATGAGGCCTTAGTAGCGGTGAGCACTATTCATGCTTATAAAGTTAACTTTTTAAGTACTACATTCATAAATTTTCTATCGAGGCATCCACAAGTTTCGGACTATATGGTTTTTGTTATTATGTAGCAATCATGACATAGTAATAATTTTTATTCACAACTTTGTTGAAGTTAATACGTTCAAAATAGTACATTCATTACTTCAAGTTAAATAAGTTTCCCACCTGGGCATTACATAAGCTCCTAGACGTCATATGTTGCTAACTAGCTTCAAGTTTGTACTTTTTTCAATCTGGGCACACGGAGAATGCAATCAACAGTACATATCATAGTGGTAAACTCTATTCCAGGAAGCTCAATTCCATGGTCTATCGTGTTGGGACTTTCCTCAAGGCCTAAAGCATAGATAGTCAAGGCCCATCAGACGACGACCACTATACTGGGTGCCATAGCTGTTGTTTTGAACACCTAGTATACATGTGTAAATAATAAGAATCATCACTTCATGTTCATGGCTTTTCTCAACAGGTTTAACATGCAAACTGAGTTTTCTAAAAAATAATGTTTTCTCCACAACTTGAGAACATACTGCACAATTTTCATCAACATGGCTTACATCTAGGATCAACATTATGTTTTTGCTAGTTATGGATGAAATTACTAGGCATATTCAACATGATGTTCCATGGTTAATGATTCTCGTTGATGATATTGTGCCTGTTGATGAGAGTAAAGATTTGACTTCTAAAATAAAATTGTGGATATAACCTTTGGAATGTAAGGATTTTAAAATTAGCAAGACTAAAATAGAGTACGTGGAATGTGACTTAAACAGTTCAACCAAAAGTCAAGAAGAAACTAGGGAGGAGTACATATTGAAGAACAAAATGTACAAAAGGGTCGACATTTAGGGCAATCATACATCACGATGAAGAGATCGAGAAGTAAACTAAATTAATACAAGATGGTTGGAATAGAGGAGTACTTTGATTGTAGCAGAAGAAAGATTATGTGAGACGACTATAAGGCCTCACATGCTTATTGATTAGTATTGGATAATTAAAAACCATGTTCAGAAAGTGAACTTAGGAGAAATGAGAATTCTAAGATGGGTGGGTGGCAATATGTTGAAAGATAGAATGCACAATGCGTGTGTCGGAAGTTGGGTTTATGCCATAAAATGAAAATATTGTCTCAAGTGGTAGGGACGTGCAATCTATACCAATAGATACACTAGTTAGGAGGCAACGAGACATTAGTCACAGGAGCTACTAGACTAGAGGTAGACTAAGTGAACTTGGTTGAGGTTAGAAGAAGAAAATGATTTTGCAATTGTCATAAACGAGATGGTCACATGTCCCTTAACTGAGCTAAATGGAAGAGAAGGATTGTACCAGTCGACACCAAATTTTTGGTATAAAGGCTTTACTTTTTTATTTTTAGATAATGTCAGCTGTGTCACTTTGGCCTTCTAGTCAAATTTAGGAGTGACTTTTTTTTGCATTATTTACGGCTCAGCCTGTCATATTTTTTATTATTTGCAACATAATATTTTTGTCATCCAAATACTTCTGCTTTGAATTGTGTTAGTGCTCGTAATAATGTTTTATATGTCACATTATGGGTCGATCTTTATTTAATTTAACCATTGGTTTTAACTTTGCAGTTGCTAGTGACAAGACTTATCTTTTTAATGAATGTTATAGTTTGCAGTTCATTTTCTTTCTATCAAATTCACATCTTTAAATTGTACAATGAAGAATCTATTTAAAAAGTTTTTCCCCCATAGTTTTCGTTCTGACTAATTTTCTCTCTCTTTTCTTCTTAGGATGAGCTTTCCCGTCTGCATTGACATATCCAGTGATGAGGAATCTGAATTGCCGGAAGTTAAAGACGTAAAGCCCTTGTTGTTCTCAAGTGTACCCGAAGAGAGAGGAAATTATCAAGCTGCGAATACTCAGCACCCTAAAGAGTATTTAATTAAACCAAGTTTACAGGATGAAAGAAGTCATAACATAGTAAATGGCTTCTCAAATGGTTCCTATACAACGGACCAAGAGAATGGTTTTACGGATGGGGTTTGCCCTGCATCTACCTCATATGCGTCTTTTGCTCCAGTTTCACGACAATTTTGGAAGTCTGGGGATTATGAAGCCAGGCACTCTCTTCCACCAGCTTCTAGAAGTATGTTGCCTTCAGATTCTGTTTAACTTATATGTCTTCTTTCTTGTGCATGATGAAGACTTCTGTTTTCATGTTGTGCACTCAGATGGAAATAATCGTTTACGCATTCATCCCAAATTTCTCCATTCAAATGCAACTTCACACAAGTGGGCTTTTGGCGGTACGTCGAATTTGTCTTTCTTTCTCAATCAGTAATTTAAATGTTGTACTGATACTTACCTGATGTATTATTTGTTTTCTTAACTGCAGCTATTGCTGAACTCCTGGACAATGCAGTTGATGAGGTGGGTATTAATATCCTTACATATCTCATTTTAGTAGCCATCCAAAAAGTTGGGAGCAAAGTTCTGTGTACATTTGTATGAGATGCCTAATATGCATAGGATACATTATTGAAGTACCAGACAATGTTATGATTGTCTAATCCATTTCGATTATTGCCAGCTAGAAACAGGAGAACTCACTTATAATTCTGTTGATTGTATGTAGTGATAATTACATGTGAGATGGTGTTTTCACCTTCTCGGCAGAATTGTTATATTAGTAGAGAGGGTGTGCATTAAGAACACATCGAGTGGCCATACAGATTATGCCAATCTATTGACATGTCTGAATGTAGAAATTTCTCCCATGCAATAGATATTCCCAAGTTATATGAATGTCCAGTTGGCATCTTACAATTTGATGAGTCACTGAGGAGGAATTGCCAGCAGACATCTTACAGGAAAAATTGTCGATACGATTGTTACTAATAAATACTAAGAACACGGACACTCCAAAATTCATGCCATGTCCATGCCGTTTCATGTCAGTCTGTCAGACACGCACGAACACTCCGAAATACACTAGGACACACCAAAATAGGCACTGAATACGTGTTGCTGTGTTTGAAACGTGTCATGTGGAATATATGTCCGTGCAATATAGATATACAGTCGTGATCCTTAATAAGGGGTGACTACCCATTTTAAATAACGTGATTGCTCAAGCATATTAAACTTCTAGTCACACAACATTAGAAGTATTATTTGCAAGATTGGCTTGTATATACCTTTTGGCTTAGTTTCGGAACAAACATTTATAAAATGGAGTTAGGTTTAGGTTTATTTTGAAGTTTTGTGCTTTGAAAATATGAGTGGAATTAGCTAAACCTACAATTGTTGTCTCAAGTTTATTGAGCACAAAAATTCTACCATTCATATTCAGAATTCACGAAACCCAAAAACCCTATGACAATACAATATGCAAATCAATATTATCCATTGCCACCAACCATAATTATATGAAAAATCCAAAACACTACCCATTCAAGTGGGCAAATCAATGATCTCGATTTTAATCAACCACAATTTCTCCAAAGTCCCAAAAATTCTACCTTCAAAGATGCAAGTCAACACCGTCAACCACAATTTAAAACCCCAAATTATGCAAAACGACAATTTAAAACCCCAAAAATATACACATATAAAGGAGAAAGTTAAAATTCGTGGTTGCATGTCGTGCTAGCCAAGGAAAATATGGTACATTTTCAAGTTAGGGTAAAAAATTCGAAATGAGTAGAGTTCTCCTAACTCCACTTCCGGAGCTTTTTTGGAGTTTACAAAAATTCCAAAACGTTCCCAAACACAACATGGTTTAAGTAATTTGGAGTTTGGAGGCCTGACCCACCAAATCCCAGTTTTCTTTTCAAAGCTCCGTTCCCAAACACACCCTTATGGAGTAATATATAACTTTGAACAGAAAGAATCTGATTCTGCTTTATCACGAAGTCAAGGCTTATGAACTTCAATTATGCCGACTCTTTGCGAAATGTAGGAGAAATTGGACTTATTAAGCATGTACGGTTAGATCCCTAGATCAAATCTTCTCATCTTCAGCTTGTTTTGTCATGGTAAGGAATGTCCTTCCGTACTTCCAATCTCATCATGTTACATCTTCCTTTTAGCCCTTGTCATTTTTATGGCATATTTTTTGGTGTTGACTTGTGCTTCAGAGCTAATTCTGTTTCGAGCGGAAAGGGTCAGATGACGCTGATGATGGTGGTGGTCGTGAACACCAAAAGTTATTTAGGATACGGGCTAATCTCTAAATTGCTGTTCTATTTTAGACCACTGCAAGATCTGAACACCTTCAGGCAACTTTGCTTACAAGTTTTCTTCAATGGATCCTATGTTGTGGGTCCCAAGATTTTTCACACTTTTTGGTACCATGCTAAAGTTTATTTTATCATCATCGCATACCAGGAGAGGACAAAGATGAGTAATTGCATATGTTGCCCGATGCCTTGTAGTAGATCTGTTAAAATATGGCTTCTCAATTGAAATTTGTGAAGGACTTTTATTTACATTAACTGAAGTAGCTTATCATTATGACAATTATTACATCTTAGAGGTCTTGCATGAAAAATATAGAGAAGCTTGATGTAAAATACTTTTAGCTGTTTTACCCGTTACCAGTCTTAGCCTTTTATGTTGTATGTGCATTGTTATTTTCGTTCTAGAGTGTAGAGAATACTTATATTTGTTGGTGGTACTTAATCAGGTCAAATACCATATTGTAACTATTGATTTTTTTCGTTTGTATATTTTTATGATGTTGTATTGGACTAGGTACAAAAAGGGGCTACCTTTGTTATGGTAGATAAATCACAAATCCACGGAATGGAGATGCTGCTCTGCTGATTCAAGGTGTGTTAATCCTGCATGATTTTACCACGATTGTCAGTATTACCTATATCTTTATCCTTCACCAGAAATTGATATATTAACTTAATTTTTGATTCACTCAATGGGGATTGGTGGTGGG
>JANAVB010028203.1:0-44425 GCA_029216955.1 Iris pallida
ATCCATACATCCCAAAGGAGTAACTCGTGCTAAGAATACACTAGTGAGGAAGAGAGTGGAAGAGATAATGCTGGCGCGTACGCCATCACGATGTTGTGGAAGACAGGCCAACATCATATCAATACTTAAAGTCCCTCGTTGAGAACGCTAAACACATATTTGGATCAAAGGGCTGGTAATGAAACCACTACTCGAAGAGAGTCTTGTAGTAGATCGCAAAAGAAATCATGTCCCCATCCACCACCTCTACCAAATTAAATTCTTGGAATATATTATATAAGCGCTCAAGACTATCCTCAGTAGAGTAAATAGATTTGAGCTCCTGCCGCATCTCCTTCGCATTAGATAGATATAACACGATACGATAAGAAGGAATCTCCTCAAAAGGATTAGCCAGAGAATCCTTAAGCAAATGATACAATAAACCCTTAGTCCCAAGGGTGCACGAATGAGCCCACTCTAAGTAATTAGTATGCCCACTAAGTGCACTAGTAGTAAGACGGAACTCATTTCGAGACTCATAATAGGGCGTGACAGTAGGCGAAGAAGCCCCCGAAGTAGAGATGAAGAAGCATGAGAAGTAGACAATGAAGATCGTTAAGAAGTTGCCATAAAGACACGAATGTTGAATCTCCAAATAAGAAGCACCAAAGCCGAAGAAGAAACAGTAAAGAAAAAAAATAGCACACCAAATCACCAATGAGCACTCACCAAATCGCCCAAACACAAATCACCAAAGTGTCATCACCAAGCCACAAACGCCAAATCTAAGCAAAAATATCGGAACAACCCTTCGATAACGCATGCCCACAAATATCATAACCTTTGAAAGCCCAAGCAGATACCACCGTGTCAAAAGAAAGTAAATACAAAGAACAAAACAGAAAAGACGTATTCACTAAGAAATATTAAAAATAGGGTGCGGCTATCCGCACCCCAGCCATTGCTAAGCCCACCCCATCCTAAAAAAAAAATGTAAACTTACCATTCTACCCGACTCTCCCTCCCCGCTCTCCCGACCCCCTCCCCCGCTGCTCCCCCGACCCCCCCCCCCCTCCCCTCCCCCGACCCCCCCTCCCCTCCTCCTCCGGCCCCCCTCCCCCCCCCCCCCCGACCTCCCCCTCCCCCTTCCTCCCCCGCCCTCCCGCTCCTCCGACCCCCTGCTGCTCCGCCGACCCCTCTCCCCTCCTCCTCCGCCCCCCCCTCCCCCGACCTCCCCTGTTGCTCCCCCTAACCCCTTCCTCCCCCGCCCTCCTCCTCCAACCCTCTGCTCCCCTCCCGACCCCTCCTCCTCCCCCTCCTCGTTCGGAGGTCTGGGTCGGAGGGCCGGAGGAGGAGGGGAGGGGGGTCGGGGGAGCGAGGAGGAGGGCGGGGGAGCCGGAGGGCGGGGGGAGGAAGGGGGGAGGGGGAGCGGCGGGGGAGGAAGGGGGGAGGGGGAGCAGCGGGGGAGGGGAGGGGGGTCGGGGGAGGAGGGAGGGGTGTCGGGGGAGCAGCGGGGTCGGGGTGTCGGAGGAGGAGGGTCGGTGGAGCGGGGAGGAGAGGGGAGCAGGGGGAGGGGGAGGGGGGTAGAATAGTAAGTTTACATTTTTTTTTAGGATGGGGTGGGCTTAGCAATAGCTGGGGTGCGGATAGCCGCACCCTAAAAAATAACTCAAGACATACTAAGAAATAATTTTTTTAGGCCAAGTACAAAAAGGAATTATGCACAGAGGGGAAGATCAAACCCTAGAGAATGGAAGAGGGGGTAGGGATGTTATCCGAATTAGATGGGCGTGGCTAACGTTGGTCAGTGAGCATCGAATGGAGGCCAGCTGGAGTCGGAGGTCTAGAGTCGAGGTCTGGAGTCGATGGAGAAGCATGTCTGGAACTAGGTTGAGAGGTATCGAGTAGAGACGCCTCGTCTCTCGAAATGGCGACAAGTTGAGCAACCAAAGGCCGGTCGAATCTGCGTGAATCGAGTAATGGCAGCATTGGAATAGAGTGGCTGTGATCGAATATGTAGGTTAGGGTTTTAGGGTTTCTCTGACCGAATATTTGGGGTAAATCAATGGCGGCCGCTAGGATATATGGCAGGAGAGGTTAGGGTTCCGATAGAGAAATTAGGATTTTGGTGGCCGAATATGACGATGGAGGGACGATAATTAGGGTTTGTGGCGGCTAGGGAATAGAAGGGGAAAGAAAAATTTTGGATTTTGGTAATAAGAGCTAGCTCCAAGAACTAACTTCTAAAGATTCCATAGCAACGAAACTTGGTCTCGTTCACATTTATGTTAAATGGCAGGAAAATATTATATATAGAGAGTTTGATGATCAACGTCGTTCATCGTAAACTCACATCCTTGATTGACTATAAATCAAAATCAAGTGCATTGGATTGTTTCACTACATAGTCATGTACCAAGTAAAATAAATTAGAGGATGGATTTCACCAATTGAAATTTTACCATTAAATTATCACTCTGTTTTCAGTTGATGCGTTGGGTTATCTAATCCATTTGAATTTTTTTATTTATAACTGATCAAGGATGTGTAGATCATGGTAAAAGGTGGCGATCATCAAATGGATGGGTGAAATTGGTCCTTGCTCACCATTTCAAAGAAAGACCTTGCTCATTAGATAGCCATTCTATATATGTGCGTGAGTTTGTTGTTTCTTTTCAACCACTGAAGTTTAAAAAACAGGGAAAATAGCAGAATTCAGAACATTAAATTCGAGTTGCTAGGTTAATATGGGAGGTCAATTATGATGATAAATAAAGATAAACAAGAAAGAATATAAAAGGTCAAAGAGGGAGGTATAAAAACCAAAGGGGGAGAAGTTCTTCAAAAGACTCGTCATGTTGTATCAAATAATCCATAGGAGTCACTAATATAGACACCTAACGACTTCCCAAATAAGCTATCAACTGATATATTATACGACTATAAGCCTACTAAATTCAAGACAACCTTTCAATTAGTGTGACTCAACCATGCATTAAGACTTTAATAGTTTAATAACCTTTTGTTAACCATTATAAAGGACAATTAGATCTAACGATCAATAAGAAACTCATTCTACTAATAGATACCTTCGAAATGAATACTAATGTAGCTAATCTCCTATCCGTAATTAAAACTGTGATTTCTGAAACGCTGGCGACTTTTTGAATTCCAAAAAAAAGCTTTAAAATCCCAATACAAATTATAATCAAAGTAAAAGAAACCTATTTGCACCATTTCCTCCTCAGATTTGAACATAGCACCCATCATATGTTTACCGTACAAAATAAATACAATAAGTCTTCTCCAAGCATTTTGATCACTTACTTTTTCCTTCATCATTCATGTCGAGAGAATAAGGTGATAAATCATGAATATCTTCCTAACTCTACTGTTGAACATTAACACTCTTGTACCAAACCTCCACTAAAATTCTCCAAAAGAATACCACAGATACTCTGTTCCTTAAACTCTTTCATGCAAATTATACAAGTTCCACTCTTAAGCCTTCGTCTATCATGCAAAGTTGCAAGCATCATCACCTTCTTCAAGCTGTTGTCTTCACCTAACAAATGTAGTAACTTGAAAAGGGGCAACATCATAAAGAGCAAACTCTTTTCTAACAAAAATGATGGAGTCCAGCCAACAAGGCGAGGTGATTAGGACATTTGTCATCTCATCCAAGAAAGTCAATTTGAAGGGATTTGGATGGTCTTTGGTTGTCAGATTAGACATTTCAACAAGCTCTGCAAAGACAAGTCCTTGTGCAACCCTCTTAGGTATTGTTTGGGAAGGGAGGAAAATGGGGGAAGGAAAAAGTTGTGTAAATGGGAGGAAAATCAAAAGTGATGGTGTTTGGGAAGGGGGAAGGGAAAATGGAGGAGGGAAATTTGAGGGGGAAAATCATGTGGGCCCCACTAAAAAAATTTCCTCCCAATAATGGAAGGAAAATGGAGAGAGATGAGGGAATTTTGGAAGAATGTACCCAACTACCCTTCAAAAAGTAAGTTAAAATAAAATACTCTAAATCATGATTTGTAGTTTTTGAGAAAGTCAATGGCTAAATAATAATTGTATCTTTATCCGACGAACAAACAAAAATATATTTTTTTAACTTTTCCATTCCCTACTTTTTGGTCATCCAAACAAGGGAAGGAAAAATTAATTTTACCTTCATTCTACTCCCCGTCATTTTTCTTTTCCTCAAATTTTCCTTCCCCTCCCCAAAAAAGCAAACAAAACCTTTTGCATGAAGAAGAAATATGGGTGAATGCAGAGTATAATAGTAAGAAGATGACATATTTGCGCACCTATAGAACGAATAACAACACAAAATACATAAGATTAGTTACCAAGATTATATTAAACAGTTTTCATTATGCACTAGGTCAATGGCGGGTTATCGGTTAGTCAAGTGATTATCCCAATTATACGGCCATTTGGAACTTCTGATTAATGTGACACCTGATTAATCAAATAGGGCCAATCAATCGTTGATTAACCCTTTTTTAGAACATTCATAGTTACTATGGAGACATGAGAAATATATGATACAAACTCAATGTGCTCTAACATTGGTAGGTTATTGTGCGCAAAGATATATTTATAGAGGGGGAAGGCAAAAAAGAATTTAAGGGGGGAAACAAAATTCATGTCGACTCTTCAAGGACTAAATTCAGGCACTTTGACTAAATGATAACTCCCAACATACTTACCAAGTCTAGGCTCTAGCGGCAGCCACCGAAATTATGGTCATCTGGCAGGTGACAGGAAGCTACAGTTCATTCCTTAGACTGGTGAATGGGTCTTCTCCTAGCCTGCTTAGTTGAATGGAACTGAAAGAATGGGAATCATACAATGATTGCTTTTTGTCTAACGATCTCATCTTTATTATTTTGTATGAAGAGTAAAAAGTAGATAGAGTGCCAGAGAAAATTATACCTAGAGAAGAATGAACATTCATGACTACTTCAGCTCTATCAAATATCAGACGTTTTCGGAGCTATAATAAATATAGCACGTGTAGGGTGCCCTTCGCTACTAAATCCCAAATCTCTTAACATGGACTTTCTTCTTGACCTTCTCCATGGTTGCCAGGGAACACCACAATATTCATGTAAGAAATCTGCGGACTCATCACAATATCAGTTGTATAATGTCAACCATTTCTATCTTTGGCAACAAGTCTAAGAACCAGCCACAAGGATACTCGAAGGAAGAGAAACCATATACGTTAATGATATTTCCATGAAGAACCATAACTGCTTCATCTTTGCCTATCATGCAAAATGCTTGAAGAGTTGAGTTGTCAGCTATTATATCCTTACGACGCCCTTTCCATCATCATGCTGCTCCTTCTAGCCGCACACCTGTAAGTCCATTTGAACAGATTACATCGTTGTTTCCTATCTCATACTCATTGATATGATGCATCCAATCCTTCTGTACCTTGACCTCTTCCAACCTCGCTCATTCCATCTGAAAGAATTGTAGTAGTGACAACATCAGGCCGTATTCCTTTACCAGCCATCTCTTCAAACAAATTGGCTAGCTGTTCCAGTTCCCCTGCCTTGCATAAACATGACATCAATGTGTTGTCCGTAACGATGTTAAATTCCAGGCCCTGCCTCCCCATCTCACACAGCAACTCCTTTGCGGCCTTGATATTCCCAATTTTGAAAAACCTGTCCACCAAGGTGTTATTGGTGATCACTTCTGGCTCAAGCCCTCTTTCTGCAATCTCTTCGAAAAGCTTCTTGGCTTCCCCCCATACGACCAACTTTACAGAATACAGAGATCAAAGTATTATACACAACATTGCTAACTCCAAGTCCCTTCTTTTCTATGTGGCAAAAGAGAGAGGTTGCTTCTCCGAGCCTTCCTTCTTTACACAAGCCATCGATCAGAGTACTGTAAGTAAACTCGTCACTCCCTCTCCTCTCATCACACCCAAAAGCCTCAACCCGTCTCTGACTTTTCCTTCCTTACAAAGCCCACTGATGACTCCGGTGTAGGTCACCACATTCGGGCAGAGGCCACTTTGAACCAACTCCTCGGCAGCTTCCAACTTCCCATCCGAACAAAACCCATGAACTAAAGCGGTATTCGTCACAACATTGCTTCCGCCATTCGACTCTTCCCGACAAAGCCCACATATAATATAGAACGGTGTATGTAACCAAATTAGCTCCGACCCTGACCTTCACCATCCGACCATAGATGACCAGTGAGTGACGAACCCATCTTCCCCTCTCTGCACAGCCCAGCCAGAACGAAGTTATACGCGTCCCAGCTATAGGAACCACTCCGAACCTCAACATCTCGTGAATCAAACTCAGGCCCATCTCCTATCGCGGAGAGTTGCATAAACCGTCAATGAGAACCGAGTAGGTCCGGCTATCCGTGCGCGGCCAATTGCCCCTCATATAGCGGAGCGCGTCGGAGAGGAGTGCCCCCATGCAGGATGCAGAGCCCCTTGATGAGGGGTGTTGAAGGAGACGACGGTCGGGGTCAGGAAATGTTTTGGAATTTCTTCGAACACGTTGCGGGCGAGGTCGAGGCGGCCGGGCGAGACGTGGTAGTTGATGAGGAAAATAAATCAGTATCATATAGACAGGCCATGTCGGGACTAGGGACTGTGTGTACCCATACTCTGATTGGGCTCCTTTGCGTTTTATATGTTGTGCTCCTTAATCTTGGATTATTTATAAGGGCACATATCAGGACCAGCCAGGATTGGGACTAGCTCAGGCTTTAGAGAAAATTATTCAGGATATCCTATTTTCTTACTCATTAGACTGTCTCAACCCAACACACCTCCCAAATCCAAATTTTGAGCTTCATTTCAAAATTTCACTCCCTCTCTCTCTCTTCCAAAATCCTAACTTTCTTCTTCTTCTTCATTCTTCTTATTCTCCACCATCTTCATCAAAATCCTAATTTTTTTCTCATCTTCTTCTCCACCATTTCCATCCTCACCATTTCCATCAAAACCCTAGTTTCTTTCTCATTCCCAATTTCGATGGCACCCAAACAAACAATGTACAAACCCTAATACTTCTTTCCTCACAAAGAATGCATGAAAATAAATCCTAAAATGTATATTTTACTCCATTATCATTATCAAGATGGAAATAAATCCTAACATATGTTTTTTATTCGACAATTTTGACTTTAGCACTACCAGGAATTGTGGCAGTTCTGAAATGGACTTGTTGTACAGCAAGTCCCTTTCAGGACTTCTACGATTCCTGACAGTCCTCAATACTTATAGGACTACTAGAAATTGTGGCAGTCCTGCTGTAGAGCAAGTCCCTTTCATTAAATTGAACCATTTATTTTGTCACACCTAGGATTTGAGCAAGTCCCTTTCATTAAATTGAACCATTTATTTTGTCACACCTAGGATAGAAATGGAAAACTATTGGGGAGTATTTTTTGTACATGCAATTTCTATGTACAAACTTTAGGGGTGAGCATTATTCGGTTTTGGACCGAAAATCGAACCGAACCGAACCGAACCGAATAAGGAATTCGGTTCGGTTTTAAATAAATTCGGTTCGGTTTCGGTTTTGAAAATACTAAATTTTCTTATTCGGTTTCGATTTTAGGATTCGGTTTCGGTCCAAAACCGAAAACCGAATAAAAAAATTTAGTTTATATATATATATATATATATATATATATATATATATATATATATATATATATATATATATATATATATTTGTGTGTGTGTGTGTGTGTGTGTGTTAATTATAGGTATATACTAAATATATATAGGTATATGTTATATGTATATACTGAATATATCTAGGTATATTTAGTTATTATATATATTAACAAAAAAAACACAAAAAATACAAAAACCGAATAAACCGAAAACCGAACCGATTTAATTCGGTCCGGTTCGGTTCGGTTATTGACCAATTCGGTTCGGTTTCGGTTTTGCTTATTCAGTTTCGGTCCAATTCGATTTTTGCTTATTCGGTTCGGTTGGAACCGAATAAACCGAATGCTCACCCCTAACAAAACTCTACCAACTATGATAAAAAATTCATAAAGTACAATAACCAGTAGATTTTGGAGATGGCCTTAGGGGCTATACATGCGTGGAATATCCATCTATTTAAGCTACACAAAAAAAATATGATGGGACCGACTCCTAAGGCCATCTCCAATGGGGTTTTTATCTCCCCTTTTTATATGATAGAATTCCATTTTAGAAAAGAAAAAACACCTTCCAATAGAGATTTTTATAACAATTTCTATCCTACATGGTGGTGATGTAAAGAGAGTTTCTATGATAATTTTTAATATTGGATTCCACGCCATTAAATGGATGCTTTCATTTGTTGCTCTCTAGAAATGGAGAAACATTGTAAAGTGTTTTTTTTTTACAAATTTGTTGAATAGCTAGCTTAGTACTCCTGCAGTACTACCAACTGCTGACGTGTCAGAGAGAGAGAGAGAGAGAGAGACAAATTTATAGGTTCAGTCAACAGTTAGAATTCTTCAAAAGAATATTCCAACCGTTGGATACGAGGGATGGCTCAGATCTAATTAAAAAAAGGAAAGAAAAAAAAAAAAAAAAAAGACTAGTTCTCCCTTTGTCTCTGTACGGCGCCGGCTTGAAGAGAGGATGAGGGTCGGAAGTCTGCCATCCAGAGGCTCAACTCCAATAAAGTAAACAAATTTTGCATGTCCTTTCTTTCTTCTTCCTCAAAAAAAAAGTTTTACACATGTTGCATACTCTAATGAATACCAGCTATGCTTCTTAACTTTTCATCATCGTCATTATTCATTGTATTGTTTCTTATTGTTAACACTATAATTTGCTTCAGAAAAGTTTTTGTTCATAGTAAATAAAAGTTCTTGAAGTTTTTCCTATTGTATATTATCTCATGTTTGTTTTGTAGATGGTGGACTTCGGAAATGATGAAGGTGATAAATCGCAAGAAACAGAGGATAATGATCTATATATTGGACAAAAGTTTGATACAGTAAATGATTTATATTCTTGGAGGTCAGAATTCTGTCATCCAGAGACTCAACTCCAATAAAGTAAGCAAATTCGCAGATCAAAATGTTGAACACAGAGATGAACTCATCAGCCATGAGGAAGATTATTGTGACTGTGCTTCTTCTGATCGCCGCCGTTGCAATGCTCGTTCATGTATACGATAGGCACTCCATTTTCGCTTAATGTCAACAAAGTTCTGCTCTCTCTGCAGAAGAAGACGCCTACGAGCGAAGATCGCTTTCTATATGATTCACTTGCCTAAGCCTGTACGGCTATGCCTATTGCTCTGCCATTACCACTGAGGCAGAATGCTCTTCCTGCCTCAGTACTGCAGTAGGTGACGTTAGCCAATGTGGTTTGGCTAGCTGTTGGGGTTCGCGTAGTACTCGACAGTTGCTCCATCCGCTACGAAGCATACAAGTTCTAGGATTGAGGAGCATGCATGTCTGATCGATCCTACTATTTGGGGATTGAAGTGTGTTCTTCTTATTTGAATTTGAATGATGTCAAGTTGTCTCATGGTGTGAACTTACCATTTCTTATATGGGATGCAATTTGCTTTTGACATATTTCTAATAAAAGATCAATACTTATTTTGAAGTGTACTTGAAATTTCTTACTGCCTGGACTTGACCATGTCGTAAAACTTATAAGATGTTATCAACTTTGAGAAAGGGTACTTATCTTTAATGATCTGGAAGTCATATACACAGGCTCTAGGTGTTATTAGGAGGGAGGTTTATATGGAATTAAGCTTTACTTCATATTGTAGTCCTTTTAGTAGCAGTTTAAAAGCAATCATGTGATATATGGAACGAATTTGCCTCCAGGCTTTGTTTGAACTCAATTCAAATCACTACAACTAGGATAGCATTGTAGTATTTAGCGTGCCCCTCTTCAGTCCGAACAAATCTGATTTGATGACACGCAAAATTCATCTGAAATGAGTGCATCTATATTATTAAAACTCGTGCAATGTGCATACTATGATCTCTGTGAATATCTAACTTGTTATCTCCTCGCTTGGCATTTCTGATAATATTCTTTGTTCGTGAAGCACAAATTTTTGACCTTACTCTTATGTACAATGATTTAAAAACAGGAAACATATAAATTGGGTTAAAGACAGGGCTCTCTAGCAACCTTAACTATTGAAGTCCTTCCCCTGCAGATCGACTTGACCTTACTCTTATGTACAATGATTTAAAAATATAGCAAAGAAAGAAAACTTCAGGGACAAAATTTGATCATCATATGCTAAATCTTTCACCAGCAGATGTGGTTTGCTATATATGAAATCAGATTCTGAAAAATATAGCTTGACTAAAACATGCAGATAATTCTAAAAGTTGAATGGCCAAAAGATATTTCTCAAAGAAAATTTTATGTATAACAACACCTTGAATTGAGTATGAAGTTGGCTAAATATAAATTATTACACAATAAATAAATAGATCATTACATTGAAAGGTACATAGGTATACAAGAAAGAGGGATGGAGTGGAAATATGTTGCAACCTTTCAACTGACTTTAAGCATGCGCTAAAGTTTCACACGGGTGACAGGAACGACTGAGATTGTGCACACAACATATTTCACTGAAATATATTACAATTACTTTAATTAACTGTCGAGATATAGATAGAAGATAGATGGACCTTTACTACTCTTGCATTGTGCACACAATATATTTCACAACATGAAAATTAACCTGTAATTGTCAATGCAAGTGTAAGCTAGCAAATTGATCAAACTAGATACAGATAGAAGATGGACCTTTACTACTCTTGCATTGTGTGCACAATGTACTCAGCAAAATTGCATTGTGTACCAAATGTACTCAACAAAATTTAGTTTGAAAATGTTCCATAAGACTAATGATAAAAGAAAGCTCAAAAGTCTCAAAATGTTTCCCTCTAGGCTTAATTATAAAGTTCAAAAATTGCAGGATCATCCATTGAATTGCAGCATCCACAACAAAAGTACAAAAATTGAAAAGTTCATCATCAACAAAAGTTCAAATTTTTTTATCATCAATCTAGTTCTTCATCAAACAAGCTTGCAAAGCATTGTCTTCATTCCATATTGAGCTCCCACGGTTGAATACGAGGGTTCTATCACAATGGAAAAAAAAATAACACATATTAGTATAAAAAATCTAAAGTTCCAACAAAGTAAAATTAAGGCCAACATAACTTATACATTGTTATCTTACCATTAATTGTTAAATAGAGAAACATGCTGCGTACTCACGAATCCATTTGGATTAACCATATTTGGCTTTACAAACAACAAAATCACAACATTCAAGTGACATAAAGAATTTAAGTTATAAATAAGATAAAAATTTAGTAGGTAAGCTACTCACATTAGGGGCGGTCATATATGTGCCAGGAGGGCCGCTTATATATGTATCTCGCGGGCCGATGCTCATATATGTACCACTTGGAGCACTCATATATGTACCACTTGGCACACTCATATCCATTTTTTGTTGATATGCATTATCCTAAGGTAGTGTTCGGGCTGTTGCAACACTCTCTTGTGTCATAATTGTACCATTCAATATGGTATTTGGTGTATCGGTACATAATATCCTATAATATTTGAATGTACAATATTATTGATATAAACAATATATAGTATGTAAGAATTTAAAATGCATGCTTAAAAATACCTCACTTTGCCATTTTCAATCGAAGGCTTCTTTTTTGTATATGTACGTTTCCTTGTTGATTGAATTCTAGTAGATTTGGGCCTGTCCTATACGTTTCTTCTCTGTTGGATCATGTACCTTTGGTGCTAGTTCAGCCTCTTGAACCTCTTCATGTGTTTCTAATTGTTCAAATTCTTGAACCTTCTTTCCCACTTTGACCTTTTCAAGTTATTTTGACTTAGCTATGAGCTCCTTGACCTTACAGTCCAACCAATTGTTAACAGCATTACATAGTTCATCATTTGTCGAAGCCAAATCTGAAGCCTCACTAAATTTCATGTACATTTGATTGTAACGGATGCTTACCTCATTATTTTTCCAACAACGAAAACTCACCTTAACTCTTGTGTGTGATCTCTTTACATCTTTTCTCCACCTCCTCAAGATGTACTTATCTGGAATATGTTGAATCCAATTACGCATTAGTACCATAATCGCATGCCTATAAAATATTCCTTTAAACTCGAACCTTTGACAACTGCAGTGAATATTAAAATCAACCTTCTTTTTATTCGCTTCACTTTCATCTGCGTTGTCATCATATTTGCTTTCATTAGCTTTGTCTTCATAGGCTATGTCTTCATCAACATTGTCTCCATTGGCTTTATCTTCATCAGCTTTAGTTTTATGAAATGATACAACAAACATTATTTTTTTGCAGAAGACTTGTAGCCAAAAATCCTCCCGAATAACCTACTTAGAAAATTCGGAACCCTCCTCGATGTTGATCCAATCACAATACATCTTTCCAGTAATTTCAGCTTGGAACTCTATATTTAGAGAGGGTGTAAACTCTTTGAATTTGTTTCTCAAAAGGATACTTAGTAACAGTAGGAATTGACTTTGAAAATGATTCAACATCTTCTTTTAGCTCTTTTCCACTTACTTCCTTAGTGCTTGTTCGTACTACTCAACAAATTGTTTTAACGCTGTTTTTGAATGGACGAATCCATCAAAGAACGAATTCATGCTCTCACTGCGCTGAGTCGTCGACATTCCTGCCCAAAATGTGTTTTTCACATAGCACGGTATCCATCGACGTCTCTCTTCATATAAATCACTCAACCATTTGTTTTCCTCCAAGCTATACTTATCCGCCATCTTCTTCCAACATTCTTCAAACTCAACAGGACTTTGTGTATCATATACCACCTCTTTCAAAGCAATAACAATTTCTTTCTTTTTTAGTGTACCTGCCAAACTTTTCGGACACCTTTTTCATCACATGCCACAAATACCACCTGTGTCTAGATTTAGGAAAAACAATCTCAATCGCATTTTGCATGGCTTTATCTTGATCAGTTATATTCGCTTGTGGAGCACACCCAGACATGCATTTCAATCACTTTTTGAATATCCACACAAATGTTTTCTGTAGTTTTGTTCGAGAGCAACCCACACCCAAGCAATATTGATTGGCCATGGTGCATTTACCCCGACAAAATGAGCGAATGACATGTCGTACTTGTTAGTCAAGTACGTGGTATCAAAACTAACAACCTCATCAAACTCCTTATATGCTTCTCTACTCCAACCATCAGCCCAAAATATGTTTTTCATACGATCTTCATTATCTAAGTCCACAGCAAAATAAAACCCTGTGTTCTCTCTTACCTTCTTTGAAAAATATCTCATAATAGCCATTACATCTCATTTTCCATGTCGTAGTCGCCTTATTTCTTCGATCATATTTTTACAATCTTTTTCACTACAAGTGATATTATCATATCCACCGACCTCGTTTACCACAAAGAGGTAATTCTTGTGCATTCTAATTCCTGATTGGTCATTAAGATCAAATCGATGTTTAACACGTGTACTTACTTTTCGATTGCAATGGTAGAATCGAGATTTGCTTGGGCTAACATCGCGATTGTGGTCAAGAGTAAGTGTAGTAATCTCCCATTTGTCGTCAATATATAGCCGTGCATTTACTCTAGCTTTGCACCCTATCTGATGGGTCTTTTAGGGTTTGGTTGGGTCTTGACTCGTGTTAGTAGGTTCCCCTTCTCGATTACAACAATATGACACACTTCTGACAATCCCATCTATATTCTTTGGTTGAGTTAATTTTCTAACTGCAAATCTCAATCGTTGTCCATAACTTTTATGTGCCTCATATAATTCATCTACGTACTGTCAAACTTTTGTCCAATATATAGGTAATTATCCTCTGTTTCTTGCGATTTTTCACCTTCATCATTTCCAAAGTCCACCATCTACAAAACAAACATGAGACAGTATACATTAGGAAAAACTTCAAGAACTTTTATTTACTATGAACAAAAACTTTTATGAAGCAAATTAAAGTGTTAACAATAAGAAACAATACAATAAATAATGATGATGATGAAAAGTTAAGAAACATATTAGTATTCATTAGATCATGCAACATGTGTAAAATTTTTTTTTTTTTTTTTAGGAAGAAGAAAGGACATGCAAAATTTGCTTACTTTATTGGAGTTGAGTCTCTGGATGGCAGACTTTCGACCCTCGTCCCCTCTTCAAGCCGGCGTCGTCCAGAGATAAGGGGAGAAAGAGAGATTCCCGCAACGCTAGGTTTCTTTTCTTTTCTTTTAATTTAGATTTGAGTCATCCCTTGTATCCAACGGTTGGGATATTCTTTTGAAAAATTCCAGGTGCTGACCGGCTGAACCTATAAATTTGTGTTTCTCTCTGACAAGTCAGCAGTTGGTAGTACTGCAGGAGTACTAAGCTAGGCATACAACAAATTCGTTTTTTATATGTGCAATTTATATATGGAAATCCTACCAAATAGAATAGAAATTTTTATAAAGTATAATGATAAATATGATAAGTATGATAGAAATCCAATTTTAGAAAATTCCATTCGAGATGGTCCAACTCTTATCTAACAAAAATGTGATGGGGACCGACTCCTAACTCTTATCTAACAAGGATCTCACAAAGAGAGGAAAAGAAAGCAGTGCGAACTATTTATTTATGAATATTGTTTGCCTGAGGTGAAGGGAGGACCGTCAGATGGCACTAAGGTGGGTGAGCATATAACATAAATTTGATGCTCAAACCTCAGTTTGATGCTCAAGCAAAATAAATAGGTGACCAGTAGAGGTGAGCATTATTGTGTTTTTGGAGTGAGAACTGAATCAAATAAGAGATTTTGTTTGAAAAAAATTCAAATCAATTTTGGTTTTAAAAATACTAAAAATTTCTTTTTCGGTTTTGGACGTCTTTTTCGGTTTTGGATTTCATCCAAAACCAAAAATCGAATAGGACTTATACAATTGTTGAATATTCTCAATTTTATGCATATTTTATGATTAAAAATGTGTATAAATTAGAAACAATAAATTTATGTTATATTTATGTTTTTTAATACCAAAGTTTGATAATTTAACAACTAGTCGAACTTTTGACACACTTGAAATACAACAAACATGTATAAAAATTATATATATATTTAATATAATTTAGCCATAATTCTAACTTTTGGTTCGGCCCATTAAATAATAAAATAGTCTACTTATATGTTCGATTTTGGTTGTAGTTAATTTTTGTTCGGTTCAATTTATTCGGGTTTGACTATTTCGATTTAGTTGAAAACGAACAAATTGAACGTTCAACCTTAACGGAGAAGGACTATTATATTGTCAGATCGGGTAACGGATAGTGCTTGTCCATGTCCCGATTCCAAACCCGTCAGTCCTATAGTTCTTGATTAATTATCATATGACAATGTCCCCATAAGGCCATCTCCAATGGGGGTTTCTACCTCTCCTATTTCTATAGTAGAAACCTATTTTAGAAAGAAAAAAAGTCAACCATAATTTCTATTCCAATTTCTATCCTATATGGCGATGATGTTGGATGAAGAGTTTATACGAGGGTTTCTACATGTAAAAAATTCTCTAGAAAATTTTCTCTCTTGTATCAATTAATATTGAATCCCGTGTCATTAAATTGATCAATTTATTTGTTATAACGTAGGATAGAAATTAAAAATCATCGAAAAATATTTTTTCTGTGTGTAATTTTTATATAACAATTCTACCAAGTAGGATATAAATTTTCTTATGTATAATAATAAGTAGATATAAACTCAATTTTAGAAATCCCATTTGGAGATGGCCGAACCTACCAATTCAGTAAAAAATTCAAATTGTCTGTATTTTTATTAAATTATTAAACAAAGTCTCCAATACATCAAATTCTATTATTTCTATTTCTAAATTTATTTTCTTTAAAAACGTAGGGGAACCCATCTCTTTTCTTAAAAATTCCAGGTGGAGATGGCCGAATCTATTTCTTTTCTTAAAAATTCAAGTTGGCTGCATCCGGTAGAGTAGAGTAGAATAGAGGGAAGCCCAGTCCAAATCCAAGTTATAAAGGGAACCCCTCTCTCACGAGAACTAGGGTTTTGAAGAGGAGAGAAGAGAAGAGAAGAGAGAGAGAGAGAGAGAGGAGCCATGCCTCTGTACGATTGCTTGTTGCTGGTGAAGGAATCGGTGAAGAAGCAGTCGGTGATGGATCTGGTGTCCCGAGTGGGGAGGAGAGTGTACCAGAAGAACGGGGTCATCACCGACATGAAGTCCTTCGGCAACGTCTACCTCGCCTATGGAATCAAGAAGCTCGACGGAAGGCACTTCCAGGTCTCTCCTCCCCCTCTCTCTCTCTCTCTCTCTCTCTCTCTCTCTCTCTCTCAGATTCGTTGATTGATCCTATATTTTCTCGACGGAATCAAAATGATAACCAACGAATTTTAAAAACATGTAAAGAGTCCTACATACTCGTGTCTTGTGTCGGACATGCATCCGACTTCACAAATCGATCCGCTCGTGTCGAGATCCTCCCGTGTCGAGATTAGGGTAGAGAGACTCTGACGTCGCCACCACTTACCACCAGATGGACGCAGCCGAGACGTCAGGATCCGCTCGACACATCGACGCGATAGAAAAAAAAAATCGAGAGAGGAGAGAGGAGAAATAGAGGAGTAGTTCTTCTTTCTTAGAGAGAGAGAGAGAGAGAGAGAGAGAGAGAGAGAGAGAGAGAGGGAGAATGAATTATTTTCCATGGAATTTATTTCCTATGGGTTGGGCTAGAATTATTTTCCACAATTTTGAAAGCAAACGTGGAAAATGAAAAACTTTTTGGAAAATAATTCCATGGAAAATATAAGTTATCAAACACACACATTGGTGGGAATTTTATGATGGAAATAATTTCCATGGAAAAAATCGTCAATCAAACACACCCTAATAATATGCTATTGTTTTTCCTTTTCACTCTTTGGCTTCATGTGTCATGGTGATGAATGCAGTTCCTTATAGCAAATCGTATCGTCTTACTTTGGTTTAGACTCTTTATAGTTTAGAAGAACTTCGAGGGTGCTACCTGGTTGCACGAGCTTAAATTGCAAGCCGAAAGGTAAGTCTACCTGCACTTGTCAACTAACCACATGTGTTTTATGGCATGACCCTCACGTACTCGTAGCTTTCTCGACAAACATAGAGGTTGACATTAGGTCGACAACCGGTCATAAAAATCGTCAAATCTTGTATGGAGCTTTCTGAGGGAGAAGGCTTGCATGATGATGATGATGATGATGATGTTGTTATGAAGTCATGTTCTTAATTATGAGATTTTGCATTATAAGAGTACCATCAAAATTACAAATTTATTTATGAAAAATTATTAACGGACCTAGTAAAACATAAAATGTACCATGATCCAAAATGACAATCCAACTAAACCTACACCCATAGAAGTATAGATTACATAGGTGACATACCCCGTACCTGATCTCATAAGAACCAAGACGTACCACGTTACTGGCAACCATGATTAGGAAAAATATTTTCATTGGAGATGTAGATAATTCAACAATATAAGTCAATGTTCATAAGGCATCTATAGACTGTCAAGAATCTGTATCATTCACTTAGCGACTACATATGCTGCTGCATGCAAGGATATCCACATATATAAGCCCTTGTAGCATACCTACAACATACTTTGACGTATTGCCAGAGGAAAATGTTTGATCTTTAATCCTCAGTTTTAGTTTTCTCACTCTTTTAAGTGTCCTTTGTACCTACTTATAAGGATAAAAATCAAATCTTGGAGATCAATCTAAGTCCCAGGAGTCCAGGACAAAAAGATTGATCCCTTCACTTTTGCACCATTTACCAGATGAGGTTTGAAGGTTTTCTTGCTAAATGGGAAGGTTTTGTGCCCAATACAAGCTGGAAAACGTTTTGACCTTCTACATGTTAAAAGCACAAGAAAATTGTAGCAAAATGGAACTACAATCTATATGAGCTATGAAAAGGTGAGAGTATTAGTGTGAGGCAAACAAATAATATAGTTAAACTATGGAGGAATAGGGTATGTTTTCTTTTGCCATCATCGTTCCAACGAGTAGGCAAGAGTTGGAGGATGAGAAAGAAAGAGAGTTCACTTAGATAGAGAAAGAAGAAAAAGCGAGAAAATTGATGACACTGTTTTTTTTTTTTTTAAAGACATCGTGCATTGCCTACCACCTCTAACTCCGGTCCAGACCACATGCAACGAAGATGGCCTCTAATTTCGGCCAGATAGGCTCAACTGCCGGCCACCTCCAACTCCACTTCTTTCCAACCTTCTGATTGGTAGATTTCTTCTCTTTCATATTACAATTTTACATGTTCTCAGAGGGAATTTGGAAGCACAAGTATGTTTTGGTCACCATAAACAAACAATTTGAAAATGGCTTTAAGAGTCATAGAGTGCTCCTTCACATCTCTCTTTTGGAGACAACATAACTCATATTCTACAAATTATCCCTCGATTAGTTCTCCACACAACATGAATCATATGCAGATAGGACCTATGTTGCATGAATATAAAAATGGATATGGATACACACATGAAGTATATTGCAATATGGAAATGGATACGGGTAAGGGCACGATAAATATCCTGTATATGAAAATTCTGACCGGTAGAATAAGTCGTCATCTATGTAGCATGAATATGAACTTGGTAGGGATAGGAACACTAGTGCAAACGTGGACACCATTTGCCTTTGTACAAAATAACATAGGACCCTCTTGGACAAACTCTAAAATCTATATTTTCTCACATTTAAACGTCACCTGTTACACCTTTTCATATTTCAGTAAATCATAATTTAACAGACTAAGGCATTCTTAACTCATCACACAAAACATTAACTTATTTACCCACAAACACATTATTTGAGATGTGGTTAATTTCTAGGATAATTTTTGAAAACGTGTAGAAGACTGCAATCAAAGGATGCTTTTTGTTGTTGATAATCCCAATCCAGACCAAAGTCGAGTTCGGTGCCGCTGGTCGGATCGGTTCACATGTCCAAAATTGAGCTTGGTATTGCTCGTTTTTTTTCCTCTCTAAAGGCAGAGGCAGCTGTTGAAAGCCACTTATCCCTTGCTTTTCAAAAGATGATTGAAAAAATGGGACAAGTTTATAAAAATAAATAAATAAAATAACAATGTTTCCAATGTAAGGTAATAGCAAACCCAGCCCAAATGACCCCCCTAGAGGCCAGAGTAGAGTAGAAATAAAGCCCAAATCCAAATCCAAGTTATTAAGGGAACATCTCTCTAACGAGAACTAGGTTACAGGTGGAAAGGATGTTGTAGAGAGAGAGAGGGAGAGAGAGGAGCTATGCCTCTATATGATTGCTTGTTGTTGATGAAGGAATCGGTGCGGAAGGAGTCAATGATTGATCTGGTGTCCCGAGTGGGGAGGAGAGTGTATGAGAAGAACGGGGTCATCACCGACGTGATGTCCTTCTACGACGTCTACTTCGCCTATGGAATCAAGAAGCTAGACGAAAGACACTTCCTGGTCTCTCTCTCTCTCTCTCTCTCTCTCTCTCTCTCTCTCTTGGTGGTGGTTCTTTTCTGACCCGGGGTTGTATGGTTTGCGATCCGGATCACCACATTTAACAACACAAAAAGACCAATTCTACATGTTCTGTATTAATTTAACATTTTGATCTTTATTATGCGTTTGCTTTTAATTTAACATTTCTACTATTTTTATGTATAATAAACCAATTCTAGATGTCTTGTATTAAAATTTCATTTGTATGCTATGTTCTTCTCATGTTTGTGTACGATTAGTTAAGCAATGTACTAAATGGTAAAATGAAGTAATATGTTATGGAGTCTCTGGGATTGCCATTCCTTTTCACTCTTTGGCACCATGTGTCATGGAGAGGAGTACAATTCCGTCTAGCAAATTATATCGTCTTACTTGGTCTAAAACTTAGAGGGTGCTATTTGGTTGTATAAGCTTAAATTGCAAGCCGAAAGGTAAGTCTGCCTACACATGTCAATTAGCCACCTATGTTTTATAGCATGACCCTGTTATACTCGTAGCTTCTCTGACTGTTTTGCACCAACATAGGGGTTGACATCAGGTCAACAACCGGTCATAAAATTTTGTCAAATCTTGTGTGGAGTTTCTTGTGCTCCATACCCAACCCCATTCTGATGGAAGAAGGCTTGAATGTTGATGATGTTATGAAGTCATGTTCTTAGTTATGAGATTTTGCATTATAAGAGTCTACCGTCAAAATTACAAAGTTATTTAAGAAATATTATTAACGGACCTAGTAAAACAAAAAAATTTACCATGATCCAAAATGACGATTCAACTAAACCTACCCCCATAGAACTATCGATTACATGAGTGATGTACCCTCTACCCGATCTCATAAGAACAAAGACATACCACATTCATGGCAACTATGGTTAGGAAAAATATTTTCATTGGAGATGTAGATAATTCAATAATATGGATCCATGTTCATAAGGTATTTATACTGTCAACAATTTGTATCATTCACTTAATGACTATATATGCTACTGCATGCAAGGTTATCCACTTATACGTGCCCTTGTAGCATACCTACAACATACTTTGACGTATTGCCAGAGGAAAAAGTTTGATCTTTAATCCTCAATTTTAGTTTTCTCACTCTTTTAAGTGTCATTCATACCAACTTTTTTTTTGACGGTGTCCGGAGTAATGCTCGAGTTTTTTTTGTGTACACTGTATTGTATGTCTTTTGGGTCCATCGCCCTCCAACTCCTACCATAAATGGAAGAAATAATACGCTCCCGTGGCTTGTTCCACTGATCTTCCGCCACCCAGCCGAAACTTTTATGCCTCTTCCCGCTGACCACAAGGGTCACTCGAGTTCGGCACCATTTACAAGGGCTAAAATCCAATATTGGAGGTCAATTTAAGTCCCAGGAGTCCAGTACAATAAGATTGATCCCTTCACTTCTGCACCATTTACCATATGAGATTTGAAAGTTTTCTTGCTAAATGGGAAGGTCTTGTGTCCAATACAATCAGAAAAACATTATGACCTTCTACATGTTAAAAGCACAAGGAAATTGTAGCAAAATGGAACTACAATCTACATGAGCTATGAAAGTTTAGAGTATTAGTGTGAGGCAAACAAATAATATAATTAAACTATGGAGGAATAGGGTATGTGTGCTTTTGCCATTATGATTCCAACTAGTAGGCAAGAGGTGGAGGATGAGAAAGAAAAAGAGTTTGGTTAGATAGAGAAGAAAAAGCAACAATATTGATGACACTTTTTTTTTATTACAAAAACAGTCACATCATCGTGCATCGCCTACCACCTCTAGCTCCGGTCAAAACCGCATGCAACGAAGATAACCTCTAATTTCGGCCCAACTGCCGGCCACCTCCACCTCCACTTCTTTCCAACCTTCTGATTAGTAGACTTCTTCTCTTTTGTATTACAATTTTACATGTTCTCATTGAGAGGGATTTTGGAAGAATAAGTATGTTTTGGTCACCATAAACAGACAACTTGAAAATGGCTTTAAGAGTCATAGAGTGCTCCTTCACATCTCTCTTTTGGAGACGACATAACTCATTCTACAAATTATCCCTCGATTAGATCTCCACACAACATGGATCATATGCACAGAGGACCTATGTTGCGTGAATATAAAAATGGATACAAATACACACACATGGATCAACACACATGCCTTATATTGCAATATGGAAATGGTTATGGGTAAAGGCACGATAAATATACTGTATATGAAAATTCTGACCGGTAGAATAAGTCATCTATGTAGCACAAATATGGACATCGGAAGGGATATGGACACTAATACAGACATGGACACCATTTGCCTTTTGTACAAAATAGCATAAGACCCTCAAGGACAAACTCAAAAATCTATATTTTCTCGCGTTTAAACAACATCACCCTGTTACACCTTTCCATATTTTATAACTCATAATTTAACGGATTAAAGCATTCTTAATAACTCATCACACAAACCATTAACTTATTTACCCACAAACACATTCTTAATTGAATTACATCTTATTCCAGCAAATTTCCTTTATTTCATAATATTCGCAGAAGAATATATTTTTCTTATCAAGGCAGTCAAAGGCGCAAGACACATTCGAGGCACAAAGGGTCCATATCGCCCGAGGCACAAGATGTCACTTAAGACGCGCTCGAACGAAGCGAGACACTAAAATAAAAATAATAAAAATAAACATAAATTAGTAATGTTAGAAATAAACCCAAATAATATTATAACACACAAAAATATGTTAAAACATAACCAAGTGAATTAGCAAAGCAGCAGTAGCAGTCAACAAAACTAACAAGAATTTGTATTCATCCTACCACGCTGCCAACTTTGGCAACCGTGAAAGTGACTACATCTCTCCCACTTGTATGAGGTAAGAGGCATCTTCCTGCCTCATATATATATATATATATATATATATATATATATATATATATATGAGGCACGTCTTAGGTGCACCTGGAGAAAGGAGTCTCGCCTAGTGAGATGTGACGTACAACTGTTGCACCTTGTTGCGAGTCGTGCCTTTGATTACCACGTTTCTTATATGGTTATGTTTGTTCCAAGGTTTGCAATATCGGTATCGGTATCAGTATCAGACCATTCCTATGAATATCGGTATCGGCAGTATCGACGGTTTCTGATCGAAGTATCAGATTTTTATTATTAATAAATTATTAACATTTTAGAAAATTTATTTTATACATTTAGGCATAATTTTAAGTATTTCTAGTGTTATTTTTTAGTAGTTTTGAAATTGAATGAAATATTAATCATCCTTGCTGATTGATTTACATTTGATAGAGAAGTTTTCGTTTACATACTTTACAACATTACTATGCTTTTACACCCTTGCTGATTGGTATTTTTCGTTCAATTTTTTTTTTTTTGGCCAAATTGATCGGAAAAGAGGCCCCCAATATCGATATCAGTAAGTATCGGATATCGATCGGTCGGGACATTACAAACCATATCGGTATCGGTATCGGCCGTATTGGATCGGTATCAGCCGATACCATAAACTATGGTTTGTTCACTCTTTAATTTCAAACTTTTTGTCCTTTGCAGCTCCTATTGAAATGGAATAGTTATGGTTGATCATCTTCCAAATTGTTATCTACAACTTCAAAAGAAAATACACCTTTCAAGTACTCGATACTTGTGAAGTCTTGTTCTATATCTGTTTTCTTGCATACTTTTCAAATAACATGATTTATTTCACAATTTCTTGGTTAGAAAATGTTCAAATTGCATCGAATTCGTTGCCCTTGATTCCCTTGTTGCCCCATTTTGGTGGAGAGTTTTTTCCCCATGGTTTTATTTGGCAATTTCTTCAATACATCCTAAAGGTGGTTTCTTTTGCTCCATAGCGGACCCCATTTTGATGGGAAAATGCTTGGACGATGATGATCTTAAAGGTTTCGTTTGATGACGGCCATGATCCTGAAAAACAAACCAAAGGTAATATGAATTCTTCTACATCAGCTGGAGACATGTACTTGTCATGGAATTCATTGACCAATTTTATCTTTGGGCTAACCTCACGGAAGTCAATTTCCTTTTTCACTTCATCTTCCCAATTCTATCGGTCAGACTGAGCACACTTTTGCTACAACATCAACTCAACCACTGATGGTTACACGTTTCTGTTACTAGGTCAACTCCCTCAACTGAAGCATATTCTTGTTCCTACACCAACTTAATCACTCAAAACTTAGGAAAATCTTTCTTTCTTTCTTTATTAAAAATTGGAGGAAGCAAACTACTTCCAACAAGATGTCTAGTGGCATGACCACACCAAAACATTTCTTCAACTGTGAGTGACAGGATTGCTAAATTTGACTGCGCTGGTACCACTTTTTTTTAGAAAGACGGAAACTGTAGCTAGATTTGTATCATCTGGTATAATGATAAAAACAAATGTTTTTCAAGTGCATGTACAATTGGATCAATATTTTTGGAACACCTGAGCTCTGTAGAAGAATCTTATGAAAAAAAACTACAGCATGGAAGGGTTGGTGCATCAGACATGACAAAGAAGGATAACAAATGATAACCTCACTACTATTATGTTACCTATGTGTCTAGAATCTATGTTTCATGGATCAGATTTGATTCATTATCAATTACAAAAGAAAAAATAAACCTAAAACTTTGGTGTGCACATTTAACGAGAGAAAGTTATGAGGGTGTCAAATTTTTACTTGGGTGGTATTGTTGATGCCAAGTAACTTAAAAGGTTATGAGAAGTTGTCTAGGTTTCATCAAAGGGAGCAGAACCTTTTTGTTCTGTAAGTACGATCAAATCTCATCACATAATACTATCTTGAAACTATGTCTCCATTTTATTTCTTGCCCCTTTAATAGTTTTATGGATTCACTTTTAATTGTGGAAGAATCGTAAGCTAACTTTGATGAAGAGAATGTGAAGAGAAATCTAACCCCATGAAGACTATTAAGCAAAATGAGCACAATATACTGATTATACTTGGTTGTGATTTCTTTTCCCTGTCCATATACTGCTTGCTGCCTTCTCGCCTATGTTGCATGGATACGGGCACGGACACGATACAGTACAGTACGGGATATGGTCATTTCGAATAAATTCAAAGGTACCTGTTACATGAGTACGGATACACACACGGGTACAACCACGATCCAGGTACGGACATCGTTTTGCCTTGTCCGTGCAACATCGCTTTTCACTATTGTTTAATTTGTGGGCTGCTTCATGATATAATATGGTTCTTCTACCACAGAAATATCTTTTTGTTGAAACTGTCATTTGCTATTGCTTGCAGGGTCAACTAATGCAGATGACTATGATGGTTCCACCATCATTTCACAAGGAACTCCAATATTTGAACAAGGAAGACCGGTTGCTTCGCTGGCTTGTGGTGAAACACAGGGAGAATGCGGTATATGGAGTGGATTTCATTAACGAGGATGAAGGAATGGATGAGCTAAAAATGTTCCGCACCGGTAACTTGTACGGCAAGGTTGAAGGAGAGGAGGGTGATGATGATGATGATGATGATGAGGATGACGAGGACTACGAAGAGGAGGAGGAGGAGGAGGAGCCTGAACTAGAATAGATTGCAGAGCAAATTCAGCAAGCTTGTGGATGCAGATCGTCTCTTGATGTTGAGTCAATGAAAGTATCCAAGTAGAACCTCAGTATGATGAAAGAAAAAATGCTGTTGTAATCATCAATGCTCTTGGCTTCTGGCTTTTTCTTGCTTAGTGTAGCACTTTAGTTTAGGGAGAGTTGAATGGTTGAAGAAAATTTCAGTTTAGTTGGAACATATTTTGTTGGTGGTCCTGATTCATGCCCACACTGATATATGTGGGAAGGATGCTTGTAATTTTTTTGTTGGGATGCATAATTCACAGAATGTGCCAGTACTGGAATAAGTCTAGAAACATTTTTATTTAGTTTCTCTGTTTTTTTCAGCTCTGAAAGTGAAGTAGTCTTTGCCAGTTCGTTGTTTCGCTGTGTGATCGCAAGTAAACAGTTTGTCTATATGATTTGCTCAAGAGAGACTTAATGAATGTAGAAGTACAATGATGAAACTCTTGCGACTAAGATGGAACTGGATAAGTTGTCCCCCTGTACCACAATAGGCTCATTGGCAGGTCTCAGTCGTCTTCCAGAGAGAGATCGATCTGCTCCCCTAGCAATTGGAGAACAACGGAAAAAAAATCAGGACGTCAAAAGTACGTGTGTAAATTGACACAGTGCAAGTAAAATACGTTTAAAAATCGGTCAAATATTAGTTAAATGTAAATATTGAGATTGGAAACTTTACGTGCTTAAATAGATCGTCAAATTTAGTTAATTAAACAGGTGGTTTTATGATTTTTTTGGCCAAAGTTTTTAATAATTCAAACGAAACACATTTAAAACTTCATATACTTAAAATTTGCATACTAATTCGAATCTTTCAACAGTATATTATACGTTTCTGAGAGATGAAAAAATCTGCGTTTTTTGGCCAAAGTATTCAATAATTCAAACGGAAAACATTTAAAACTTCACATACTTAAAATTCGCATACTAATTCGAATCTTTTAACAATATCTATTATACATTTCTGAGAGAGATTTTTTTGCGTATAATACGAGTTTTATTCGGCTGATTGTTAACAAGGCTCCCCAATTGTTAGGTACCAAATATATCATCTCTTCTATAAAAATATAGGTCCCATTGGTTGTGGATGTTATTTTTCAAAATAACCACTACAATCCACATTTTTATAGGGGGGATAGATTTGATACACATCAATTTGGACAGCATATATCCCAACCCTTTGTCTTCTAACGCTCATCTCGGTGAGGAAATCTGAGGCCTCGTTTGGTTCGCGGAATCTCCGGGTTGGGAAAGGAAAGTGATTACTTTCCTATGTTTGGGTGCCAAAGGAATTGAGGAGGAAAGGAAAGTAATTCCCAATGGAAGGAAAATTAAGGAAAAAAGTGATTCCATCCATCCAAGCAAGGAATCACTTTCCCACATTGAAGTAATCACTTTCCTTTCCACATTCCTTGGCATTTCCAAACATCGGAAAGAAAAATCAATGGGAAATAAGATTTTCCAAAGGAAAGAAAATGACAAGGAATTGATTTCCTTTCCCTTCCATTCCGCGAACCAAACGAGGCCTGAATGTTCTAATCTTTCTTTCCCGACTTACATAATTTTTCAACAAAATTTTAACTTGGATTTAAATGTCGTCACACCTATCTCAGAAATAGCAGACCGATGCTTTCTTCCAGAACGTGATGGATTTTTGCAAGAAAAGAAACTCAAATAAGTTTTAGCTAAACTGAAGCTTTTTGTAATCTTCATTGCTTGTTTCTCTACCATGGGAACTTGAAAATAACTTGCATCACCACTCTTCTTCTTCTTCTTCTTCATAGCACATTCAGAGAGCCTCTCTCAGTGGAGAATCTTGTAGCTCTTTTGCACTACCAGTAAAGCGTCGTGCAAATTTAATGGTGAGCCAAAAAATGCCAACTTTCTGTGCTGTACATATTCTCCCAGTCTCCCACTCACTGCTCCTTTCTTCTCCCAGTCCCAACCCATACTCCACTGAGACGACGATGAAGAAGACGAAATTGATAGCTTCAACAACATTTTGTTATGCCACTCCCAACCCTTGTTAGCAATTCGGCAAATAAAAAAAATTCGGGACGACAAAAATACGAGTATAAATCGGCACATTGTATGTAAGATACGTTAAAAAAAATCGGTCAAATATTCGTCAAATTAAAATATTGAGGTTAGAAACTTCACATATTTAAACATGTTGTCAATTTTGTTTAATTAAATAGGTTTCCACCATATTTTTTGTGTCAATTTTTTTAATAATTTATACGGAACACGTTTAAAACTTTACTTGCTTAAAATTTGTATATTAATTAGAATATTTCAAAGTATAAAAGAATTATATATTTCTGAAAAATACGAAAAAAATTGCGTATAATACGAGGTGACTGCTAACCAGGCTCCATACACATGCATGGTCTGGTGGCTAATGTTACCAGACATGTGGCTGTTATGAATCTAAAGAACCATACCTAGAATGTGTGACGTTGCAAAAATTGTTCACAAGCTCACATACACAAAAGAAGAAGAAGAAGATGGGTCTGTGGTCCCTAAAGAATTAAATTGCACCATGGCTCTGTCCCCTTGGGGCCAAGTGATGGTAGCACATATATACAAAAGAGAAGGCTAAAAGAGATCTCCTTTCAGTACTGCTCACTCCCTCTCCGATGTTAGCAAATTCGGCAAAATGGAAAAATTTCGGCCCGACAAAAGTACCGAGTATAAATCGACACAGTACAAAAAAAATACGTTAAAAAATTCGGTCAAACATTCGTCAAAAGAAAATATTAATGTTATAAATTTCACATACTTAAACGGGTTCAAATTTGGTTAATTAAGCAGTTTGCCACCTCGTTTTATTGTGCCAAATTTGTCAATAATTCGTACGGAACATGTTCAAAAACTTTCACAGGCTTAAAATTTCCATACTAATCCAAATCTTTCAAAAGTATACAAGTATTATACATTTCTGAAAGATACGAAAAAATTCACGTATAATACGAGTTTTATTTTATTCGGATGATTGCTAACAAGCTCCCTCCCTCTCCATTTTAAAACATCTGTAACTGAATCTCAAATTTAACCTGCTTTGGATTCATCTCTTTGTACCCCTCCTAATTCTTCCTTTGGAAAGCTCTTGTTGGTGCTCTCCTCCTTGGGACTTCTATGGCATGCCAACTTGCTAGCACATCAACATCCATACTCTTGACGCTACTACAACTACTACTGCTGCTACCATTCCTCCAATGTGCCTCGTCTGCGCCGGACCCGACGTGCTCCGGGATCGTGCCGATGAAGTGGCGGCGGGAGACCGTATCGATTGCGGACTTCGGAGGGGTCGGAGACGGCAGGACCCTCAACACGTGGCCGTTCCGGAAGGCGGTTTACAGGATCGAGCACCTGAGGAGGAGAGGGGGGACGCTGCTTTACGTTCCGCCCGGAGTCTGGCTCACCGGGAGCTTCAACCTCACCAGCCACATGACTCTCTACTTGGCCAGAGGCGCCGTCATCATGGCCACCAAGGTCCCCTTCTCCTTTCCCTATCTCCATCCTCTTATGCTATCGGAACACACTTCTCTTGACACATTCTATAGCCACACTGATGCAGCAATGCATTATTGGATGTCAATTATTACTTTTATTTTAAGGTTTTTTTTGACATCCAATAATGTACTGTCACATCAGTGTAGCTATAGAGTGAAAATATAGTAAATATTGCAACAAAATATTGCATCAACGCTACTTAATCCTCGGAGTTAACCATCAAGCTCAAATCCTTGAATACCTAGAGAACATAACTTGTAAGGAAATTAAAGTTTCAAACCTTGAGAATATTTGATGGTAACTCTTGAGGATTTCAATAAAATTAATTTTCCTTTTTTTGTTCACTCAATGTCAATTTACATGCAATTGTCATACTGGATGGTGCAGGATACATGGAACTGGCCCTTGGTTGATCCCTTGCCATCGTACGGTAGAGGGCGCGAGTTACCTGGTGGGAGATATGCAAGTTTCATTCAAGGGAATAGGCTCAATGACGTGATAATAACAGGTTTGTTTTGAATGATAGTTGGTTGGAAGATTTTATTATCATAATTGAAAGTCTAATAACATCGGAATAGAGTGAAGAAATAGTAACTGTTGTAACTGCATACTTGATTGATTGATAAGAGAGTTTCGTAACTACATCATTAGTATTGAGCATTTTAGAGATTTGAGGCCTAAGTGTTAGCGAAACATAATCCATATCTTCGAGGGTTATCATAAAGGTTAATATTATGAATGGATATTTTTACTAAGGAAAGAACTTGTTCACTTTGCTACCGTGAACTTTTTATTTATAGATTACTAGTATCCATGTAACTTACACATTTATCAATGTATTAACATGTACCTTTAGGGCATATTGAAGGATATTTTTGGAAAGAAAACTTTCACGGTGTAGTCTACTTTCCTTATTATATAGTAGATAGATTATGTAGACTGGTTTATGTGTGTCCACTATGGAACTATTTTCTTAGAATTGTTTGTGCATACTTTCCTTACGATCTTATCTTGGTATTCTGCAGGGGATAGAGGAATAATCGATGGCCAAGGCGACGTGTGGTGGAACATGTGGAGGCGAAGATCGCTACGCTTTACGAGACCAAACCTCTTGGAGTTCATGCATTCTACCGAGATCCTCATCTCGAATGTGGTGTTCAAGAACTCTCCGTTCTGGAACATTCACCCTGTTTATTGCAGGTCAACATGATGTTCAATTTGCTAAAATTTCCTATGTTAGTATATTGAGCAAGTAAATCTCAATAGGTTTCCCACAAACCTCATCCATGTTAGTAGTTCATAAGGAAAACAGTTGCAAAACTTGATGTCCATTTCATTTTTATTTTATTTTGATTACTTTACGTAAACTTGCATATCGTAGCCTCTTCCGCCATTTTATTAAATGGAAAGAATAATATGCTCCTAGTTCGACTTCGACTTAAATTTGGACAGATGGAACGTATCCCTTCCACCTCAGCCACTTGGACTAGAGGTGATTGGTCGTCTCATAAACATCTAAATACCACATTGTGTAATATATCCGTATGTCAACATACATACTTGTGAATTTAACAAATATGCTTTTTTTTTACACATTATCTCACGGAAACCTTTATAATTTCACCTTTCTTGCAGCAATGTGGTAATCAGATACGTTAGTATTGTTGCTCCATATGACTCTCCTAATACGGATGGAATTGATCCAGGTAAAAATTTCATCTGCCTATACTACCCGATCTTCTCCTTCGCAAACAATTTTAGATTGAACATATTTTGGAGTTCTTTTTAGAGGAAACCTGTCGAAAGTTGGTGTTATTGAAGCTAAAAGAATTGACTAATTGGTTACGCACAGTAGTGGTATTGGAATCGGTATCCGACCCTTACTATGAGTATTGGGATTGACGCGGCAACTGTTTTGGATCGAAGTATTGGATTTCTTTATATTGAAAAGCAAATAATTATTAACATATTATTAAAATTTTAGAAAAAAATTATTTTATACGTTTAGATAAACTTTTAAGTATTTTGTTGTTGTTTCTTATGTAGTTTCGAAATTAAGTGAAATAGTAGTCACATTTATCGATTGGTTTACTTGCGATATCTACGTTTCATTCTTTTGCATATTGGTCTTTTTCGTTCAATTTTCTTTGACGAATTGACTGAAAAGAGACCCGCAATGTTGCTTTCGGTAAGTATCAGTATCTATCAGTATCTGTTAATATCGGATCGGAACATGCCAAACCGTATTGATACCGGCCGTATCAGGTTGGTATAGTTGATAATGCAAACTATGGATCTATAGACAATATATAGTATCTGCTCTGTCTACAGACATCCCTTTGAAAGTTCACAATCCTTTCTTTCAGTCTGAAATGTAATACGTATCAGCTTAATTATTTGAGCAGATTCCAGCTCCAATGTCTGCATCGAGGACTCCTTCGTGTCGACCGGCGACGACATGGTGGCAGTCAAGAGCGGCTGGGACGAGTACGGGATCGCCTACGGCCGCCCGAGCGCGGGCATCACCGTCCGGAGGCTGACGGGCTCCACCCCCTTCGCGGGCGTCGCCATAGGCAGCGAAGCGTCGGGAGGGGTCGAGGACGTCGTGGTGGAGAACGTCGTCCTCTACGACACGGGCGTCGGCATCCACATCAAGACCAACGTGGGGAGAGGAGGGTACGTGAGGATCTCCGACGTGAGGATGTACAGGGTCCGGGAGGGGATCAGGATCGCCGGGGACGCGGGCGACCATCCGGACGCCGGGTTCGACCGGCACGCGGTCCCGACGGTCGACGGGGTGACGATCGAGAACGTGTGGGGCGTCGGGGTGGAGCGGCCCGGGTCGATACGGGGCGTCGAGGGGTCGCCCTTCACTAGGATCTGCCTGTCGAACGTCAGGCTGTGGGGCGTCGGCCCGGGGCGGAGGCGCGTGCCGTGGGAGTGCAGGGACGTGAGCGGCGCTGCTATCGGCGTGCGGCCGTGGCCGTGTGCGGAGCTAACCGGCACCGTTGGAGCCGGCTTCTGTCGAGGAGCTACGACATAACAGTATCAAATTGTTTTTTTTGTTGTATTGTTTGTTATTTGTGTGAGAGTTCCATGTTTTTTTTTTTTTTTTTTTCTTTTTCTGGCTTAATGTAAGACTTCAAGTAACAATTTTCAGGGTTTCAAAGTGTTGTTAAATTGAATGATTGATATGCTTGTTGTGGAGTTGCAGCATGTATATCTTTGGGTTATTTAGTTTTAGGATCTCGTTAAATATAAATTTATGTTTAGGTGTTTATATTGTTCAAAATATAATTTAGATTTCATACTTAAAGGATTGACTGAGTTGAATGTCCAAAATGAAGACCTAACCATAAATTTTGAATATTATACGAGACCCAAAACTAAATAAAAATTTGTGAGAGTTGTGTAACTTGTGTTATTTAGTTTTGTACGATGAAAATTGTGACTTGTTAAACAATTTTATTATAACCAATCGGGAATGAAAATTTAAAAACATAAATTTTGAATATTATATGAGACCCTAAACTAAATAAAAATTTGTGAGAGTTGTGTGACTTGTGTTATTTAGTTTTGCATGATGAAAATTGTGACTTGTTAAACAATTTTGTTATAACCAATCGGGAATGAGAATTTTGAAACTGTTGTTTGCTTCTATCATGAACTCAGCAACCACACAACCCTCGTAGCGACAGTCTCGATGGGGACGGCTTGATGGAAATCGAGTATTGTCAGATGTCTCTCATCTCGGTCGCATTTTTCAATGCTTGCAACTCAAGAATCCCAAAGGATTGTATGGCTACTATGATTAGGAGCAAACAACAGTTTCACAAGTATAATTGATCATGAAGTCACATAACCCTTACATATTTGGCCGTTTAGTTTTAGGTTCTTGTATAGTATTCAAAATTTACATTTAGGTTTCAATTATGAACCTTTAGTCCAAGTCAACCGTTAAGACGAAACTCAAACCCTCTCCTCGACAATATAAAAATCTAAATGCAAACTTATAATATTATACGAAACCCTAAAACTAAATATGCCTATATTTTTAAATGGTTAAATGGCTAGGGAAAAAAAAAAACCAAAAATGAAAAACTTGAAAGTTTCTTCTCTTCTAATTGTAATTCTAGTATATCCCTGTTATATTCATGTTGGCAGCAAAAATATTCAAATTTGATTCACTTCTTATTTCTCACCGTGTTCTGATTTACTCGTCCATGTAATCAAACAAGGTTTATGTTTGCAGTGGATCAAATCAAACATATACTTGGTTGAATAAAACCACAGATAATCGAAGAACGCCAGATGTCTAATTTATTCAAGCATAATGCGACAGCACAACGCCCCCATAAAAGACTAGGAAGCCCGGTCACTCTTAATCATTGCTGTGTCCGTGTCTGTCTATATATTTGTATCGTATTTGTGTCCGCCCAACGTACCAGCACAGAGACATATAAAGCACGCAGCAAGCGTGAGAGCATCTTCTTCTATTCGTCACTAGCATTGTTGCTGTCATCACCCCTTTCGTTGTTCTTCGGCCCGAACCCCTCGACATCATCGAGGTTCTTTCACTCCTTCGGCTCGATCTCAATCTCATCCTTCTTGTTATTGTGATCATCGAACTCCGTCGCGATCTCGTCCTCGAAACTACGATCGATCTGTCCGAGCGGTGGCTGCCGGATGATGCTGCCGCTGCCCCGGCGGCTGCTCAGGAGGCGGAAGGAGTGGGCGGTTTGTTTACGTGGAGTGAGAATCGAGAGCAAATAGGACTCTTGGTAGTGCTGGTTTGCCGGCTGGCTGTTTCGAGAGCCGGTCTTTTGTTGATGTGACCGGTGGTCGAGCTTGATGTCTGGAACCGAGTCCAGAATGGATTTGAACCACTCTGAGCAGTTTTCACGGCCAAACTGGTTCAGACTTCAGAGACCTAACTAAAAGATTATTTTGTATAAGGTTATCAGGTTTAAAGCTAATTAGACTTTGCGTGTTGGATTTGTCGGTTACGCATACATTTTTTTAGTGACATATTTAGTGACGAAATAAGTCTTTAATGACGAATATTCGTCACTAAAATATATCACTAAAAAGTCGAGTACCCAAAGTCAAAAAAAGGACAAATCTAGTACCCAAGGCCGAACTCATGAGTTCCTAATTTTTAAAATTCAGCAATGAAAAATCATCAAGAGACTTAAAAAATACATTTTTGATGTTAGTAAAATCCACTGTGATATTGTAAATTTTTATTTAAGTTCTTATTTGAGTTTCTTTAGTCGAAACTCTTCAACCTACCATTAATAGTCGATATGCATCTGTTTTAGTTCTTCTTCTTTTGTAAAGTAGCCTTCTTCAAAGTTATTCTTGCAAAAAAAAAAAAAAAAATTTCCTCTGATACCAACTTCAAAAAATAAATTGGGTTGAGCCGAATCCAAACCTACTTTCACCCATAGTTATAACATCTATTCAACCATACTTTCACCCATACTTATAACACCTATTATATAATAAAAATGAGGAGTATTAATCTCTCTCCTTTTCTAATTATTCTGTTAATTAATTAATAAATAGATATACATGTAAAGATGAAACATTAATTTTTTTTAATGTAAAGTAGCTTTCTTCAAAGTTATTCTTGCAAATATATATATATATATATATATATATATATATATATATATATATATGTTGATATATATATATAGTGTTATTGGGCTTTAGTCCCACATTGGCTAGAATGATAGGAGAGGAGGCTAGCCTCTCCTATATATATGTTGTTACTCCATTCAATAAAATCACTTCAAGTCTCAACATGGTATCAGAGCCTAAAATTGCTTAGCATACCGTTAGAGACCCCTCCTCTACACAAACCCTAACCCTAATCCCCCTTCTACGCCGCCGCTGCCGCCCGCTGCCGCTGCAGCTGCTGCCGCCCGCTGCCGCTGCAGCTGCTGCCGCGCCGCCGCCGCCGCAGCGCCGCCCCGCTGCTGCTGCAGCTGCCGCGCCGCCGCCGCCGCTGCCGCGCTGCTGCCGTTGCTGTGCCGCTGTTGCGGCTGCAACTGCTGCTGCTGCTGCCGTTTTTACGGCTGCAGGATTCATTGTACCGCTATTGCGGGTACAAGATTCACGCTCGTTTCTGTACCGTTTTTACGGCTGCAGGATTCATTGTACCGCTATTGCGGGTACAAGATTCACGCTCGTTCTTGAGATCAATCTCAAGGAGATGCCTATAATCCCTAGATCCGATGAAATCAGACATATTCGGATTTAGGAGAGGACGGCAAGGACGAGCGTGAGTCGTGGAGCAAGTGTGAAGTGATCGAGAAGAAGCATCGATGGAGGAGATTCTCAAGAAGCTGGATGCTGACGATGTGGCGACATTGCTGAAGTTGATAAAGGTGTCGGCTGGTGAAAGCACGACACGAGCACCGCCAAAGTTAGAACTACCCTCCATCGATCTGAAGTTGGATGGACCAGCCACCTATTTGAGTTGGTCACGGCGGGTGAGAAGAACCCTTGAAGGTAAGAACCTGGAGGGATTCTTGACAGGCGAGAAGACAGAGCCGGAAGAGGGCTCGACAGGACGCGACGAGTGGAAATCCACTCATATGGTGATTTATATCTGGCTTCTCAACTCCTTAGTCCAGTCTATTGCTTCCACAGTAGATGGCATTGAGATGGTGAAAGACGTATGGGAGAAATTGAGAAGAACCTATGATGGCATAGGTAACAATCTACGGATCTTCCAGATAAAAGGGGAGATCGACGACACCGTACAAGGTGAGAAGACGGTGCAGGAGTACGCTACGGAGTTGGAACGCCTCTGGCTGGATTATGATCACCATTCCAAACGGGCAAGCTGCGGGGACCCAAAGTGCAAGGAGAGACAGGTGTGTCTGCAGGAGAGGACGATGAAATTCCTTAAGGGACTGACTGCAGCATTCACACAGAGAACAGCCTTACTCCTCGCCCAGCCAGCGATCCCTAGTCTCGAGGAGGCTATCTCAGCCATGATTCAGGAGGAGACGCGGATCAGATTACAGACAGGGACAGGCGCATCATCGACAGGTGCTTTATCCGAAGTGAAGTCAGCACTAGCAGCTACCGGTTCGGGGGATACAGGATCCAAGGGAGAGCTCTGGCAACAGAATCGGCAGTGCTACAACTGTGGGGAGATGGGCCACCATCGATATGCTTGTACCAAACCACCTAAGGAGGGAGACTCAGGTGGTGGACGTGGACGAGGATATGCTGGACGTGGACGTGGTCGAGGAGGCCGACGAGGCGGTCGAGGAGGCTATCGGGCAAACCTGCTGGTGGCAGATGGGAATGGAGGAGCTGGCGGCGCCTTTACTGAGGAGGATCAGGCGCTACTGGATCTGCTGGAGAGAAAGCAAAAAGCGTCAATCGAAGGAGACAGGAGGAGCGTAGCAGAGGAGGCATCCACTCCATTCTTCAACGCCGCTATGTATGCCCATCCATCAGAAGGTACTGACGAGTCTCACGCTCTTGCATCTATGTCTTCCCTTAAAATGTCAGACTGGATTATCGACTCAGGAGCATCTCGGCATGTGACCGGAAATGCTAGTAAGTTTTCCTCGTACACTCACCTAGCATCGACAGACACCATTCAGACTGCGGATGGTACTTTCCAACCAGTGGTCGGTAAGGGTACTGTTAATTGTACGGGTTCAGTAAGGTTATCCAATGTTTTGCATGCTCCATCCTTCCCAGTCAGTCTCTTGTCTATTAGTTCTATAATTCTCCAACTAAAATGCATTGTTTCTTTTGATATTCCTAAGGTGATCTTCCAGGAGAAAGGGACGGAACGAAGACTTGGGACTGGCACTTGGCATGATGGACTGTGGTACCTAGATCAAGACGGACTGGACTCAGCATTGGTGTCTATGGCAGAGAAGGCTGGAATGGAGGAGCTGCAGCAGAAGACCGAAGACACTTTGATACTTCATCATAGGAGGATGGGGCATTCTTCCTTTGATACTCTAAATAAGTTGTATCCAGATATGTATGCAAAATCAAATAAAAGGAAATTAGTATGTGATGCATGTGAGTTAGAAAAACTTACTAGGAGTTCATATGTTGGAAATGGTCATAAGAGTTCTTCAGTCTTTGAGGTAGTTCATTCTGATGTTTGGGGCCCATGTGCTACTAACACTATGAATGGGTATAAGTATTTTGTTTCGTTTATCGATTGTGCATCTCGTGTCACCTGGCTGTATTTGATGAAGAACAAAAGTGATGTATTTGCTTGTTTTCGGGACTTTCATAAATATGTCCAGACTCAGTATAATGCAGTGGTGAAGATACTGAGATCTGACAATGGGACGGAGTATACCAATAGGACACTTGCAGAGTACTTGTCAGCACATGGAATACAGCATCAGACCTCTTGTGCATATACACCAGCACAAAATGGAGTAGCAGAAAGGAAGAACCGACATCTTCTGGAGACCGCAAGAAGTATGATGATCGACATGAATGTCCCACAACACCTATGGGGATATGCGGTGTTGACAGCAGCTCAACTTATAAACAGGATGCCTTCAAAAGTCCTGGGATGGAAGTCTCCATGTGAAGTATTACAAGGTAATAATAGTGGAATACTTCCACTAAAGGTGTTTGGATGTGTGTGTTTTGTGAAGGACAACAGACCATTCGTTGGAAAACTTGACCCTAGAGCAGTCAAGTGCATCTTCGTGGGCTACTCAGCAACTCAGAAGGGGTATGTATGCTGGAGTCCAGTAGAGAAGAAGAAATTTGTTAGTATGGACGTCCACTTCCGGGAGCATGAGCCATATTACCGCCAGGATGGAACTTCGTATAACACGCCTCATACTACAAGTATAAGGCGAGAGGGGGAGATAGAGAACTTGGAGAACCTGGTGGTAACCGATTTAGAAGTTTGGCATAGAGACACGGTTGAGGAGGAACATGAAGGTGAAGCGGAACAGAGGGAGGAGACGAGAAGTGTTACACCTACGGCTCAGGGGGAGTTACTGACCTACAACAGGAGAAACAACAAGCAGACTACAGGACCAGTACCTACAGTGTCAGTGCCAAGTCCCTTGCCTGCGCCTGTCCCAACTCCTGAGACACCTATACCACCATCCTCCTCATCTACACCACCATCCTCCTCATCTACACCACCACCCTCCTCAGGTGATATCGTTCCTCCCATACCACTACCTACACGAAGGACTACTCGCAGCAATGCGGGAAATCCTCCGGACAGATATGGTTGGGATCTTGCTAAGTTTGTTTCTTATGATCATATATCTTCTTCTCATGGAGCATTTATAGCATCTTTGGATAGTATTACTGTACCTAACAATTGGCAGGTTGCCAAGAACGATCCAAAGTGGAAAGCGGCAATGCACGAGGAGTTGGGAGCTCTTGAGAAGAACCACACTTGGGAGCTGGTGAGACTGCCAGAAGGAAAAAGAGCAGTTGGATGTAAATGGGTTTTTACTGTGAAACAGAACCCAGATGGACAGGTTGAGCGCTATAAAGCTCGACTGGTGGCAAAAGGATACAGTCAGACGTACGGCATCGACTATGACGAGACCTTTGCACCAGTGGCGAAGATGAGCACTGTCAGGACCTTGATCTCCCTGGCAGCCAATGGAGGGTGGAAGCTACACCAACTGGATGTGAAGAATGCATTTCTTCATGGAGATCTAGTAGAGGAGGTGTACATGGAGATACCACCAGGATTCGGCACAAAACAGACAGAAGGCAAGGTCTGCAGACTGAAGAAGTCTCTCTATGGACTGAAGCAGTCTCCTCGGGCATGGTTTGACAGGTTCAGGAGAGCAATGATAGGGATGGGATATCAGCAGATCAATGCTGATCACACTGTCTTCTTCAGACGGAGTGGAGGCCATATCACCATGCTTGCAGTATATGTAGATGATATGATTATCACAGGCAATGATGAGCAGGAGATCGCCCAACTCAAAGTAAAACTTGGCAAGGAGTTCGAGGTGAAAGATCTTGGCCCCCTTCGATACTTCCTTGGGATTGAGATTGCTCGAGATAATGAGGGAATCGTTCTTTCTCAAAGGAAGTACGCACTGGACCTGCTTACGGAAACAGGGATGATGGGATGTAAACCAGCTACGACACCGATAGACCAGAAGTTTAAACTGGATGCTGAAGCTGGAGAACCAGTTGACCGGGATAGATATCAGAGATTGGTGGGCAAGTTAATCTACTTAAGCCACACTCGACCTGATATCAGCTTTGCGGTAAGTGTAGTAAGCCGCTACATGCATGACCCCCGGAAGGGTCACATGGACGCAGTGTACCAGATTCTGAGGTACTTGAAGGGAGCCCCCGGGAAGGGACTGATCTTTAGAAGAAATAATCATGTAGGCATTGAGGGCTATTGTGATTCTGACTGGGCTAGCTGTGCTGACGACAGGAGATCCACATCGGGATACTGCATATTTGTAGGAGGCAACTTGGTCTCTTGGAGGAGTAAGAAGCAGTCAGTAGTGGCCAGATCAACAGCTGAAGCAGAGTATAGAGCGATGGCCTTGGGAGTCACAGAACTATTGTGGTTGAAGAATATGCTGACGGAGCTAAAGCTGGACCAGGGAACAAAGATGAAGCTATGGTGTGACAACCAGTCAGCTATTAATATTGCCAACAATCCAGTGCAGCATGACAGGACCAAACATATTGAGATTGACAGATTCTTCATCAAAGAGAAACTGGATAAAGGAGAACTAGAGCTGGGCTATGTTCCAACCAAAGATCAGGTAGCAGACGGACTGACAAAGGGGCTTAGTTCTATCAACATGATGAGAGGATGTGACAAGATGGGCTTAGTGAATATCTTTCGCCCATCTTGAGGGGGAGTGTTGATATATATATATAGTGTTATTGGGCTTTAGTCCCACATTGGCTAGAATGATAGGAGAGGAGGCTAGCCTCTCCTATATATATGTTGTTACTCCATTCAATAAAATCACTTCAAGTCTCAACAATATATATATATATATATATATATATATATATATATATATATATATATATATTATCCACTGATACCAACTTCAAAAGATAGATTGGGTTGAGCCGAATCCAACCCAACTTTCACCCTTCCAATAATGTCAAAGTTGTAAGTAGTTAATTTATGTAATATGTAATATGTAGTAGCATTTCTTAATATTTTTGCTCCACATATATGTTGAATAAAAATAACACAACCAGTATTTCCATACGCTATTTTAACTTAACAAACTCAGAGCATTCTAATCGTTGCTTGAGAGTACCTACGTTTACTAAATCAAGAATTGTAAGTTAGGTATGACTACATTGACAAGAATGCTCCAAAGCCAACTGGTTAGCAGTCAATGTTATCAGACTAGAATCCCTACTCTTTGGAGCTCAATGGAAACATCAAGCCTTGATATGTTGTTGCTCATTACAATTGCTAATTGCCACACATTGTTTGCAATGTTCTTTATGATCAGCATCTATTAGAACACATTCAAACAAGAAGTATCACCAAAGAAAAGACTTTTATCTTTAGTAAAATATCCCTATGAATCTCAAGAACATACATAACTTGCGACCCAAGCGAGACATCTAATGCCCCATATAACTTGTAGATCCCAACATAGGAGCCCCCTCTCGTGACAACTGACATAGTCGAACATCAATTTTGATTGTATTGGCTAGTAAAAATCGACATTGTTCGACACTTACACTTAGGAGCTTCGTGTATCATATGATGTATCGTGTATCGTATTGTGTATCATATGATACAATAACTCTAGCAGTTTAAGTATATCGTTCTAAATCTATATAATAACATGATTCAATGTATCTTCTACATTAAAAAATAATAATAATCATCTTTACATGTATATCTAGTTCCACATGTTGGTGTTTTATTCTTTGTGTTGTGTGTGTTCACAACATTCTATTGTTAAAAGATAGTCCCACATCGGAAAATCACATCAATATGTATCTCTATATATTACTTATGAAGGAATAGAGAGATGCACATGGGTTGAGGCCCAATGGAGGGTGCCATGTGGGGGAATTTTACATAGAGGTGAGAATAAGAAACCAACTTTTGGCCAAATGAAAATAGATTTAAATCTATTGGAGCGAAGGGGCTTAGCGACTCGGACTCGGGCTCGGGCTTTTGAGGCTTAATGTGGCTTTTTGATGGCACTTAGCACGACAGCTCGTCGCAAGGCGCATTGTGCGCTTTAGTTGCGCTCGTGCGCGAGCCTCTGCGCGGCCCTGCGTGGCGAGCGGGGCGTACGGAGCGTACGGGACGTACGGGTCGTACGAGTCGAGCGGGTCGAGCGGGCCGTTCAAATTATGTAACGTCCGCGGGTCTTGTGGGCTCAGATCCGGAAATGGCTCAGATCCAGAAAATCCGGATCTGGCATTAAACCAGGGCGTGCGTTCAGAATTTGAAAAGCCAATCTCGTGCCTATAATATCAGAAGCATCTCCTCTCTCCAAAGTTACAGAAAATACTCAGAAAATTTCCAGAGAGAGAGAGAAGTGCTGCTGCTATTCCGAGGAGTCGTCGACATTTTTGGCCAGCGTTCTAAAGTTCTCTTCGAACTTACTGGTTCCTGGAGGCTTGTCCGTAAGACGGATATAGCTTTGAGCGCCGGTGATCTTTCACCCCAGCAGGCTTTCTTCTTCCTCTGTTGCCTTCGAGAATACTGTGGCTTCTCTTTAGAAGTTATACGGTTCAGTTGCCTTCGAGAAAAATTACGAAATCTTTTTAGATTCTCGTAATACAACATCACCTTCTTTAGGATGTTGTTGCTGGAAACATTGTCTTTACAATAGTTTCTGAATCGTGTTTTTCCATCGATTGTTCGCCAAGGGACTAACAATCTCAAAGCTATATCGAAAAGATGGATAACTCACGTGCATCGCTCGTCAATACCGACTTTAACAAGTTGGAGAAATTCGACGGCGAACATTTCCAAATCTGGAAACGAAAAGTAACCTTAAACATTCAACTCGTGGAAGTTGACCATGTGCTGAATGAGGAAGAACCGATCGTTCCAACACCGGAACCGTAGAAGTTATTGCCGCTGCTAAGTCCAAGCAGGCAAAATGGATTAGAGAAAACAATATATGTAAACTGTTGATTCTCAATAGCATGGAAGACTCTCTGGCAGAGTCTTATTCCAAGAAGAATTCTGCCAAAGAGATTTGGGACTCCTTGGGAAAATTGTACGAAGATGACGAGAATCGGTCCAAGATCTTCTTGGTTGGACCTTCGAAGATGAGAAGGTTATGCTGCCTCAAGTAAAGGAGTTTCTGAAGCTGCGCCAAAAGTTGGATGACGAGAAGATGCCTCTTGTCGACAAGTTTGTCGTTGGAGGAATCGTCTCTAAACTTCCTGCGGGTTGGAGCAACTTCTATGCAAGGATGCACCGCAAGAAGCTGGACATATGTATGGAAGATCTCCTGCAAGAGATCCATGTTGAGGACGAGATGCGCTCTCAACAGAAGATGGATTCTCTGTCCAAACAACTGGCGAAAGCAAATCTGGTCCAAACCAGAGAGTACAAGGGGAAGCAGGCGGCTTCTCCTCATAAGAAGAAGAAGGACTTCACTAATCTGAAAGTGAAGAGTCCTTCATTCAAGAATCAGAAGTCCAATTCCCATGTGACTTGTTACAAATGTGGCAAGAAGGGCCACTACAAAAGTGACTGCAAGGAACCAGAAAAGGTAAGCCTAGTAAGGTTTCTTTGGTTACTAATCTGGTTGCAATGATAGCACAGGTTGCAAATGTGGGGGTTGACTCGGACTGGTGGATAGACACTGGTGCGACATGTCATGTCTGCTCAGACAAGGAATGGTTCGACTCATATGAGCCAACTTCCGAGAAAGTCATAATGGCAAACCAGGCACAAGCTGAAGTACTGGAGATCGGGACGGTGGAGCTGAAACTCACATCGGAAAACACTCTGACGCTTCAAGGAGTGAAACAGGTTCCTGCAATTGCTAAGAACCTGATCTCTGGGAGCCTGCTTTGTAACGCAGGCTTGAGGATGGACATCAATCTGGCTAGATGGTGATGTCCAAGAAGGGTACATTCTTCGGAAAAGCTTTCCAGACTGAAGGAATGTACAAAATTCAGCTTGTTGTAACCCAGAAAAATGATATTAATGCTATTTCTACTTTGAACTATTCTTTTGAGTTGTGGCATAATAGGCTAGGACATGTTCATTGTAAAAGAATTAACAAAATGTCTAGCCTAGGACTTATCTCCAAGTGTGGGGGTAAGGTAGAGAAATGTGAAGTGTGTGCTCAGACGAAGATCACAAGGAAACCCTTTCACAGGGTCCATCGAAGCACAGATCTTCTGGAGTTGGTTCACTCAGATATCTGTGATTTCAAGCAATTCTCTACAAAAGCCGGGATGAAGTATTTTATTACTTTCATCGACGACTTCTCAAAGTATGCTTTTGTCTACCTGCTCAAATCTAAAGACGAAGCATTCGAGAAGTTCAAGGAGTTCATGTCACGCCCCGATTCGGGGAATCGCTCGCTTTGCTTCGATTCACGCCGAATCGATCGTCCTCGCTAAGGCGTGATGCCGTACAAGTCTGGAGTTGCACTTGTACAAGGCTAGAACATGCACATTCATACCATTTGAAACAATTGAAATTTAAGCCACAGTTGCGGAAACATTGGAAACACAATATAGGAAGAAGAAATACTCATTTTATTCATAAATGTAGTCAGAATACAACTTTGAAATATAAGCAACTATTCTTTTGAAAACTCCGCAATACTTTGTGCGTCTTTAGGGAAAACAACTTTGAAAGGAAACAGCAGTTCAGAAGCTTTAATTCGGACGAGCGCCTGAGCCTTCTCCAGTACCTGTGGGAGGGGTCAGCACATTATAACAATGCGCTGGTGAGCCCCGTTGGCCCACTCAGCTAAACCAACATTTTATTAATGACAAGCCTTTTAAAGATATGAACTTATTAGGGACAGGCAACATTTAGAGTAATTCATAATAATGTACATGGAATGAACCATGTTTACTTTACCATTGGCCGAATCCAGCTTTCCTGCACAAGATACAGGATAATAATAATAACATACTTACCGCCCCTGCATAAGACAATCGTTAGCATGCATTCGAACTGGGTCGTTGGTGAGACTGCACCATAAAGGACTTTCCAACGGGTATTACGGTGTACCATTCCAGAGTAGGTTGCAAGCCTAGTCGAATGTCCCGCAATACCTCGTGCCACCATAGCACGACCAACTGTTTCCCCCTAGGTCGAGCCGGTCCCTGGTGCCCCAAGTACCGTCCCGAGGAAACTACTCAAACCTTGTGCACAAGGACGTCCATGACCACGCGAATGCATAACCGACTCAACAGTACACAATTGCATGGTATTAATAAGCCAACATTAGATACGCAGCATTCTCATATTCAACATCTCAGGCATCAATTCATTTCCCACATTTCAATGTTCAAGGGACAAGCATAATTCTCAATGTTGTTAACAGTGTAATCAATTCTTTCAATGTTCTATGGACTAGCATTCAATGTTCAATGTTCAATCTCTAGCTTCTTAGTGGTATTGACTTGTGGTATTAGCAACTGATATCGATCAACGGATGTTGCAAGACAATTAT